>JAODUH010002404.1:0-12053 GCA_027564835.1 Typhlichthys subterraneus | reverse complement strand
GAATGTCTGTTGAATATCTGTTGAATGTCTGTTGAATGTTGAATGTGAGAATATAAAACCAACTTTACCTCCATACGCAGAGAAGGGTCAGCCTCAGCAACTGGGTGGAAGAAATAAAAGAATTTAATCCAGCATTTCCAGCCAGAAGAATATTTCATGGACTGCAACAAAAATGTAGTGCATACCTACAAGAACCTACAGATACACAACAACTTTGTATGATGCGTAAGGACTGTATTTCACTTCATCATAACTATCTATGTTCCCCAAGCAGACATAAGCTTGTATCCAGGCTCGCTTGAGCTCCACCATAATCTTTTAATTGAGAAGAGGAACATCCAGAATGACCGGGATGTGTCAAGCCAGGTGTCTGAGCATCTGAGGTCAAGCCTTGCTCTGGAGGAAGAAGGCAGTAATACAGGTAAATGAGCACAACGCTACTCCCAGTCCCAGGATACACCATCTGAGGTGCAGCCTCCAAGAAGAAATTTACAGGATGAAGAACCAGAGGGAGAGTAGAGGCCTGGCTAGCCAATGTGAGCTGAAATGTAAACCAACAGGTCACAATCTACAGAGAGGTGAGTTCTTAAACTATTGTGAAAATCCCCCTTCTCTGTCAATCAAATATTTTATGCTCAAATAATCGGTTTCCTGACTAGAATCCAGTATAGACGGTGTGCTCTGGACAGATAAATACAGCCCTCAACATTCAAGTGAAATCATAGGCAATTCTGCCTTGGTTAAGAGACTCCACAGGTGACTTTAAATAAATGCCCGTTCAATGACTTGAAAATATAGAACCAAAGATAATGGTTTCATCTTTTGCATTGTTTTTGTAATGCAGATGGCTGAAGAGATGGAAAGTGAGAGCTGCCTGTGAGAGAAGCGAGATGGAATGCAAACTGGAAGAAAACAGTAGTGGTTACTATTTCTATTCTACATAACAATACTATAAGACAATCCTGGTCCTAGAGGGCCACTGCCCTGCATGTTTTAGATGTCTTCCTACTCCAACACAGCTGATTCAAATGAATAGCTCATTATAACAACCGATTCATTTGAATCAGGTGTATTGGAGTAGGGAGACATCTAAACCATGAAGGGCTGCGGCCCTCTGGGACCAGGATTGTGGACCACTGCTATAAGAGGCTGTGTAGTACAGGGCTATTCAACTCCGGATCTGGAGGGCCGGACCCTGCATGTTTTAGATCTCTCCCTGCTCCAACACACCTTATTCAAATGAACAGGTTTATCAGGCTTCTAACAACCTTGAATCAGGTGTGTTGGAGCGGGTAGAGATCTAAAACATGCAGGGTGTGGCCTAAAAGGACTGGAGTTGAATAGCCCTGGTGTAATCCATATTCCATACTTTACCTCTCACATATACAGTACACGTGAAATTATCTTACATACACATGGCATATGTACTAATGCTACCTTCACATTGTAGATACGAGCTTCCGACTTGGAAATAGCACATGGAACGACCTCAAGTCATAATTCCGAGTGGAGAAATTCAGAAATAATTTTGATACCCGAGTTCCCAAGTTGACGACCTTCAACCTTTCCACATGACAGAAAATAGGAAATATTTTTATATCCATGATTTAGATACTTGCAACACTGAGTTAATCTGTTATATCTTTGTCTGACACAATTAAGGCTTGTTTTTTATTACGTTTTTTTGTTTCAGGTACCAAACACAAATTTGAAACATACATGGGAATTGGGAAACATATTAATCATAAATTCTGTGTGCATTGAAACAAATGAACGTTGATTTGATATCATATAGCTCCGACAACAAAGCATTTGAACACAACATACTGATAAATCCAACTTCACAAGTGGGAAGTAGGAACCTCCAACAAGCACGTGAAGGCAGCATAATGAAGTAACTGTTACTGGCCCCCACCCTAATGCTCATGCTGTTCAAATCCATATTTCTCTGTGCAGATGTGTGGGATTGTGGGGACTTCCAGGGTGAGGCTGGGTGTCACGAGGACCAACTGCGTACTGCCATGCTGCTCACAGGACCCCCAGGTGTAGGCAAGACAGCCTTGGTTTATGCCTGTGCTCAGGAGCTGGGTTTTAAGGTAAGGTATGTTTAGAGTAACAAAAGTCAACCACAGGAACATTAAAAATAAAAAACTTAACAAATAACATACATTACATAAGTATTCACAGCCTTTGGTCAATACTTTGTAGAAGCACCTTTGGCAGCAATTACAGTCTCAAGTCTTTTTGAGTATGATGCTACAAGCTTGGCACACCTACTTTTGGGCAGTTTCTCCAATTCTTCTTTGCAGGACCTCTCAAGTAGTGATGGGCATTCCGGCTCTTTTTAGAGAGCCAGCTCTATAGACTTGGCTCAACAATAAGACCTAGCTCTTTTGGCTCCTAAATGGCTCTTTATTTGGTACCACGATCCATCACTACTCTCAAGCTCCATCAGGTTTGATGGGGAGCGTCTCTGCACAGCCATTTTGAGATTAACCTTTTCCCCAGTATGAGGTCCACGGCGCTCTGGAGCAGGTTTTTATCAAGGATGTCTCTACATTTCTGCATTAATCTTTCCCTCGATCTTGATTAGTCTCCCAGTTCCTAATGCTGAAAAACATCCCCACAGCATGATGCTGCCACCACCATGCTTCACTGTAGGGATGGTATTGATCAGGTGATGAAACCTGTTTTCCTCCAGACATGACGTTTGGCATTCAGACCAAAGAATTCAAAGAGAATTCAAAGAGTTCAATCTTTGTTTCATCAGACCATATAATTTTCTTTCTCATGGACAGTCGTGCCATTTGTCAAACTCCAGACGGGCTGTCATGTGGCTTTTTACTAAGAGTGGCTTCCGTCTGGCCACTCTACCATACAGGCCTGATTGGTGGAGTGCTGCAGAAATGTTTGTCCTTCTGGAAGGTTGTTCTTCTGGAAGGCTCTCCTCTCTCCAGGTAGTAACGCTGGAGCTCTGTCAGAGTGACCATAGGGTTCTTGGTCACCACCCCTGACTAAAGCCCTTCTTCCCCGATCGCTCAGTTTGGCCGGACGGCCAGCTCTAGGAAGAGTCAAGGTGGTTCCAAACTTATTCCATTTACAGATGATGGAGGACATTGTGCTCAATGGGTCCCAATGCTGCAGAAATCTTTCTGTAGCCTTCCCCAGATTTGTGCCTCGATACAATCCTGTCTCGGAGGTCTACAGACAATTCCTTGGACATGGCTTGGTTTGTGCTTTGACATGCACTGTCAACTGTGGTACCTGATATAGACAGGTGTGTGCCTTTCCAAATCATGTGCAGTCAACTAAATTTGCTACAGGTGGACTCCATTCAAGTTGTAGAATCATCTCAAGGATGATCAGTGGAAACAGGATGTTTCCACTGATGTTTCCACCATTTGTGTCAAGTGTCATGGCAAAGGCTGTGAATACATGTGATTTTTAAGTTATTTTTATTTGTAATAAATTTACAAACATTTCAAACAAACTTTTTTCACTTTGTTATTATGGGGTATTGTGTGTTTTTAATCCATTTTGGAATAAGGCTGTAACATAACAAAATGTGGCAAAAGTGCTACTTTCCGGATGCACTTTAAATTGATTGATAATTGATATACAGTATGAATTAGCAATTAAGTACAATGGTGTTCTGGTATGTGGTATTTGATGCTTACCAGGATAAAGTTAGCCTTGGTGACTGTTGGGGCCATTAGTCTAACAGAATGTGTTTACTAAACTGTACATAACCTGTGTTGGCATAACTACCTTAAACATATAGTGAACATTTAGCAGATATCTGTCATAACTATAGTCCAATCATATGTGCAGTGCAATTCATTCTGTGTGGTAAATATTTTAATATTTATTTAATACAATATTTTCCTTTTTTAAATACCTTTTGAAGGTGTTTGAGGTGAACTGCTCTTCCCAGCGCTGTAGTCGAAATGTCATGTCACAACTAAAGGAGACCACCCAGTCACACCTTGTAGACGACTCAGGAAAAGACTCCCTCAAACCTGTTTACTTCAGCAGCTACAACACTAAGAGCTGTACAACAAAACCTGAAATGTCAACAGGTGACAATAAGTCTTATTCATATTTCCTGCAATAGTTATTTGTGCCAAATTAAACATTTGTTCACATGATTATACATTTCTATGCAAATACCTTTTGACTTAACAGGAAGAACTACCTCTCTCAAAAAAGTCACTACTTCAAAAAAGACTGCAGGGGAAAAACATGGCTGCTCCTTCACCCGCAAGAGACAGTCAAAGACAGTTATCTTCACTAGCTCCTTACAAACACATGGGGAAGACATGGGGAGACAGCGTATTGCCTGGTGTTCTGTCATTCACAATGACAGAAAGCAAACACAACTTTTCAGCAGGCAGTGAGGAAACGGTTTCACAGAGTGAAAATACAGCCACCTCACTCATACTATTTGAAGAGGTAAATTATCTAGCATGCACATGTTTCACACATCCAACAGTACATTGTTAAAGGTTGTGCATAAACTGTTAATTTAGCTCATTCTACAAAATGTCACTTTTTTTTATTTTTATTTTTAGAAACCATGGCCAACTGAAGAAAGAAAGTGGTGCTTATAGCCAACCAGAGCAGAAGACAAACATCTCATATTTTGGAATAATTTGATTCATAAAACTACATTCTATTGATTTAAGGTGTTGGATGCTTAGCACCGCTGCAACTTTTTGCTCCCTCAGGTTGATGTCATATTTGCTGATGATATAGGTTTCTATACAGCCATCAAGGCTTTTATACTGACCACAAAGAGGCCGGTCATTTTAACTACAAATGGTAAGTTCATAAAGTACAACAAATGAACACACAATGCAAGGCTTCATGCACCAATACAATATGTGTTCCTTAGATCCCGTATTCAGAGAGAGGTTTGGAGATTCTTTGGAGAAGATTATTTTCAAATCATCTAAGACGGTAAGACAAGTTTACAGCTTGTATCTCTGGCAGTATACATTTACCTAATATAATTTAGCAGACACTTTTATCCAAAGCGACTTACAAACAGTACATTCGTCAACAGTAGAATATATACACCAGTATACGCCATACGCAGCCGACATTCTGTTAGGATAGAACAGCATAGAGAATGCATGAACAGCATGTCATTAGGGCTAACTAATGACAAACTGAGCAAGAACTAGATTACGGTTGCAAGTGGCCGAAATGGGTTTTCTTAGGAGGGTGGCTGGCATCTGCCTTAGAGATAGGGTGAGACGCTCAGCTATCCGTGAGGAACTCGGAGTAGAGCCGATGCTCCTTTGCGTCGAAAGAAGCCAGTTGAGGTGGTACGGGCATCTGGTAAGGATGCACCCTGGTCACCTCCCTTGGGAGGTGTTCCAGGCACGCGTCCAGCTGGGAGGAGGCCTCGGGAAAGACCCAGGACTAGGTGGAGAGATTATATCTCCACATTGGCCTGGGAACGCCTCGGGATTCCCCAGACAGAGCTGGTTAATGTGGCTCGGGAAAGAGAAGTTTGGGGTCCCCTGCTAGAGCTGCTGCCGACTCCGGATAAGCGATGGATGGATTTAAAACATGTATCACATTTGCCAGCAGAGTTTTGTTAATGGAGTGCTAAGGGGTAGGGAGATTAGTGGCTGGGGTCTCCAGTTGTATTCTGAAGAGATGGGTTTTCAGTTGCTTTCGAAAGATTGCTGCAGGAAGTACGTACATTCCACCATTCTAACGTGAAAGTCTATGTGTTCTGTTGTTTTAATGTTTGTCCTGCTATTTTGTGTTCCCAGGAGAATGTGTGTAGTTACCTTCAGCTGGTGTGCCTGGATCAGAATGTGTGGGCGGAGCTGGCTGCTGTCACCAGTGTCGTGAGACAGGTGGGAGGAGACATTAGACGGTGTCTTCTCCAGTTGCAGTTCTGGGGTTGCAGTGGTGGGTCTTTTCAGTTGGAGGCAATGCCCCGGGAGTCCTCTACTTTACACTGCAAGTCAAAGATGATTTAACAGCTTTCATTGTCTGTTTCTTTTTTTTCCTTTTTCTTTTTTTGCTATTTGCTACTATCCATACAGTATCTTTGAATTTGTTAAAGGTATTTTATATATTTATAGCATGTTATGCTATTTAATACTGTGAAATATGAAACCAATCACTTTTGTGTGTGTCTGTGCGGGGGGGGGGGGGGGGGGGCGGGGGGCAAAAATTTTTAAAACCGTGGGGGGTTTTTTTTAATACAATACAACATATGGCATTTTGCAGCATGTCACATGTACTTTGCTCATTGAATTGTTTTATTATTCAACTTTAGGCCCCAATGTTAAAGGAGTGCAAGTCGATTCAGACCAGCCCAAGTATGTGCCTGCCTGTGTCATGAGCTGCACTGCTGGTATGCTGGGCTTCCACAGCCTCACTCAACACACTAGAGAGCCTTTTAAAGGCAAGTGACATTCATAATGTTACAAACATAAAGAGTCTTTGGTAACTGCACACACACCTTAGAATGATCTTGCTGGTGTCTATCATAGTTCCGCCATTCATATCTCTAGGAGAATCAAAAGACAATTAACCGTTATAGCAAAATGTCAATCTACAATGTTTTTTTCCAAAGTAAAACACACTTTATTTGTTCAAAGGTAAATGACCACATAGGCTAACTATAAACCGAAGATACAGTACAATAAATCGTTTTTATTGTTATGTTCCAGTGCCCCACCTGGACAAATGTAGACATGGAGGATGGTGAAAGTTATAGGTGAGAGCTGGGGACAAAGAGTACCTCTGTTGTACTCAAACCTGGAGCTCTTACTCCATCCACCTAAACCTGCCCAGTCAACCCCAGCCCACTACCCAGATAAAGCTGCTGGTTCTGGTTTGCACCCGCTGACATCCAGCAGCTGGAGATGGTAGCTAATCACAAGGCACCGACAGACTCCATTAGAACATTCTCCAGGCTTAGCAGAAAACGATATAGGTCTTCTTCATCTCCGCTCAATTCACATACAGCCTCACCTTCACTGATTAAGACATATTTGGGGCCGCAGTGTTCAGTGGTGAAGCCTAATATTGAACAAACTGCAGCCTAACTGGCAACCTGCTCTTTGGACGCCTTAGCTGACTTCATGGACATCATATCTTACCTGGATGCCGCAATACCTGTTGCACCAGCACATGTGGCTGTCCGGTTTAGGGCAGATCAGCTCCTCTGGACTGGGGTGGAAGTCAAGGATGGGCTGCTGGATGACATGTTAGAAGAGACCCTGACAGCGATGCAGGCTGCTGCCGCTGTGGAAGCCTTGGCCTTTCACAGGTGCTGCTGGAAGGTGTGCGAGGGGCGTACTGATGCCCGGAGAGCCAGGCAGGAAGTGGCTGATGAGAAGACGTCTGTGGAGGGAGTGATGTCGCCTGTCATGTCCCACAGACAGAGCTTTGTGCCGAGTCTGGATTCACCCTGTGAGCCGATGTGTGTTGAGGTGGGATGTGTTTGAAGGGTTACATTATATCTTCTATATCACACAAGAGCAGATAGAGAGGTGACATCTGTGTCTTGGTGTAATATAGCCTTCAGTAACCTGTTCCCTTGGTATATAATTACATGCCATCTCCACATGTTCTTCCAGTGTGAACCAGCGGTTGGCATTGGGCAGGGCGCTCCTGTCGTCTAGGGAACCGACGGGCTGTCTGTGTTGACTACATGCCTGTTCTCTGTGCCATTTGCCGCTTTGAGAGGGCGCACAGAAGGTAGGCAGGCAGGCATCATTCAGGTGCAGGTTGATTTCAACATGGTACTTAATGGTAATACATACTGGAATACTCTGTCAGGATAAACTATTCCTGTATTTATTAACCAAATATACTGTTATTTCCTCCAAACTCTAACTTCCATTCTGTCTCTCTCTATTATGTTTTAAATCTCGTAGATAAACAGAAAATATATTGCTGCTTTGGATCATATTAAAATGACCCAGACCCGTTATCTTGCTGTCTCCACTGATAGTTTGCGGTGTCTATTCTTAAAGATAAAAGATCCAGTGGCCTAAAAACCGTGATGCATACAATACCGTTGCATCCCTAATGTGCATTATACAGGATGTAATTATTAGTTTAAATTAAAGCAACTAACGCTTTAGAAACAGATTGTAGAACTATATTTGGTTGAGATTGTTGGGAAGTTACCCTATAGGCTGATCAGAAAAGGTAATACCCTAGTAATTCAGTTATCACACTTTCATACAATGTACCAGGCATAGCCACTATCTGCACACCATTCACCTGGGCCTCTCCAAGTCAACTCTTCATCTTATAGCTCAAGAATTCTCCCAGTTAACCATTACCACAGCACCTCTGCATCTTATATGAATGTTTAACTGTATTTCTAATGAATGTATTTCTAATGAACAATGTAAATGAAACCATTATGATAATAAAAGTATTTTATTTTTGTCGTTTGTAAAAAATAATCTTTCCTTGACCTGTTAATAACATGAAGCACATAAATAATGAGGCTAACTAGATGATTCAGTGAGCAGCTCGTAAAAAGCCACAGCCTGCAGCAGGCTGTCACACAGTTCCTCCCCTCCCTTTCCTTGGCCCATGTGGAAAGCATTCCTGTATTTAACCAGCAGCTCCTGCGGGAAGTTGAGCCGGGGCATCTTCTGTGTCACAGACTGCGTCATCATTCTCTCCACTACCTGTGCCCCGCTGGTCCGGGAATCCCCCACCATTAGCCCAAAATGCCGTCCCACCGCGATACGCATCATGTTAAGCACCCTGAGAAGAAAACTTGTTATGGTCGTGTCCACTCACACGTGACAAGAAACTACACAAATACATCAAGTACAGAGTTGGAGAATAGAGCACTACATGCCATCTTTTAATATAGGTAAGAATGCTGCTAATGTAACCCTAACTGTACAGCAGGGCTATTCAATGACTGGGTTGTTATCAGGCTTCAAAATACAAATTCATTAGAATCAGGTGTGTTGGAGCAGGGAGACACCTAAAACATGCAGGGCAGCGACCCTCCAGGACTGGAATTGAATAGCCCTGCTGTACAGCATCTTAGGAACCAAGAGCTAAACATGGGCTAATGGATAGGATAGACACACAAACAGATCCTTCGTTATTATAGGTCAGCCCAATGAGGCGTGTTTCATCTCAGCCACCTGGGTGGGGTGTTGCATTGCGGCTGGGTGGACCTTGGCTCCAACAGGGCAAACAGCATGGCCTCAACAGCCCGCATGTGGGCCATGATGGGAAACAGAGCAGTGTTCTGGTGGGAGATGGAGGGTTTCTCTACTATGTAGTAATCCGCTGATGGGAGGAGTGACACTACTGTGGAAATCTGGTGGAAAATTATTACAAACTCAAATCTGATGGCTACGAGGCTACTGTACGTGAAATGTAAGGAGTGTACATGTGTATGTCAAACTTTGAACGAATCATGGTCAAATATAGTATCAGCTAAAAACGCTCAGAACAAACCATGATCAAATATACACAATTAGATATTAAACGAGGGCTCGGAACCATTTGTACTCACGTCATTCAGATAAGCAGAGGCCTGGTATGTCCCCCTTAAAAAACTTGGGCATTCCATCTGTTGCCAATCCAACACAGCCATGCCTCTGTCCACATGTGTCCAGGCAATTTTATTAGTACTGCACGCAATTGACACTATGGACTTGGCTGCCTGAATAGATGGTACATTCACCAGACAAATAAATATCCATGCGAAACCTGACTAATCTGTAAACAACATAATGACCCAGTAGGATGAAACCACCTAGTGGTCTTGTAATCTCACCTCCAACCAGGATCTGTCAACCTCCGGTCTGATGAATTTGATCAACTGGACTTTCACTTTCTTCTCTTTTTTAGGTGGATTAAGAATTGAGTTAAAGACGATGACAGCACTTTTGTGTTTCAGGCGAGGTACATTCACCACACTCTCGAGAGTCTTAAATGGCCCATTTTTGGTTCTGTATTCCACAATGTTGACAGACTTGTGGCCCCTTAGGAGCTTGATGCCTGCGAGTTCAGACTCCGTGGCGTTATTGAGGAGATGTAAGATCACTTCTCTCTGCTCTAATGAGTAGTAGGCATCCAGAGCTCTGCTGTCGTCCTGGCATGATGCGGTGGACAAGGTGGCGTTAAGTGTCTCAAACCCTGCCGCGGCGACCCGACTCCTCCAGCAACATGTGCACTGCAGGTACCTGAGCTCCAGCTCGGGAAGAGAACCATGGGGACGCCGGAATAATCCAGACTGTTGACCAGCACACTGTCCTGCAATAACAAGCAATACATACCACCGTGGAATAATGAAAACCCAAAGTGTGAGTAATAGGCAATGTCATGTATTAAATAACGTGTACGTTAAAAACAATATAGTAATACCTCTTTGAACAAGAGAAGACAGAAATCGCCTGGCAACCCACATGGTCATTGAATAAAACGAATTATAAACAGTTTAACATTATACACGATTACTATTTGGGTTTTGCCTTTTAGTGTCCGACACCTAAAACTACCGATACCGTAAAAACACGTGCAATTGGTTCCGGTGTTATGTGCCTACTGGTTCCCAAGATAACTGGTTCCCAATCGCGTTCATGTGGGGTGCGCGCTTGTGTTTACTTAACCGCAGCACACCTCTAGCAGCAGATTCGTCTAAATTACACAAATATTAACAATATGTTTTCATTCGACACCTCATTATTACATTTGCAAATAAATTTTATATTAATGAGAACTACATCACAACTCTCTACAACTCCTAGAATTATTAAAAAATAGTTTCCAAAAGTTAGTTTGTCTGGAGTGGGTCTCGATAACGTGAAATAAAAAAAGACAAATAACTCTAACTCAGACGGAGGTAACGTTAGTTTCATATTCAACATTCGTTTAACATTCGAATTGCATATGCACTTAAACCATTTGAGTGAATGACATCAAACCAATTGTGAAATATAGAGACTCATATGCCTCATGTGCCACAAGACTTGTTTTTGAAAAATGTTTTTTTGTACATTTTCTAATATATTAAAAACTATGTAGAAATAAATATAAAGTTATTATGCTCCCTGATCAATTGACCTACGGATGTCAAACCAACTGTAAAACATAGACAATAGGCTCCCTCATATGCCACAAGACTTGTTTTTGTAATATACCCTTTGATATCCACAGCTGGTTTGATATCCATCAATTGGAGGAGCAAAACAACTTTAAAGCACTCTATAGCCGGTATACAATTATGCATAAATAGAGTTTATGAAATTATTAATAAAATGTACAAAGGGTATATTACTAAAACAAGTATTGTGGCATATGAGGGAGGCTAATGCCTATGTTTTACAGTTGGTTTGAAGTAGGTCAATTGGTGAGGGAGCATAATAGTTTTATATAAAGTACTCTATAGACAGTGTAGCATATGCATGCATAATGTTTATTAAATTATTAATAAAATGTACAAAGGGTATATTACAAAAATAAGCCTTGTGGCACATGTGGGAGCCTATTGTCTATGTTTTACAGTTGGTTTGACATCCGTAGGTCAATTGGTCAGGGAGCATAATAACTTTATATTTATTTCTACATAGTTTTTAATAAATTAGAAAATGTACAAAAAACATTTTTCAAAAACAAGTCTTGTGGCACATGAGGCATATGAGTCTCTATATTTCACAATTGGTTTGATGTCATTCACTCAAATGGTTTAAGTGCATAATAGATTGGCAATTCGAATGTTAAACGAATGTTGAATATGAAACTAACTTTACCTCCGTCTAACACGGAGCACCTTAACCACTAGGCCAACGTAACCGATACAGTGCATTTGGCCAATCTAATATTAGTCACTTTGGTCAATAGACGTCGTAACATTTTGTTTTGATTTGCTTTATGACAACTGGTTTCCCTTCTCTACGGTAGAATACAGTCCAAACGTTCGCAGTGAGAACAGTAGGGATTAATATATTATTTTCAACAACATTTATTAATTTCAAAGTCTCCAATATGGTTAGTCTAGTAGTCCAAAGTGAGCAGGATATATGCTTTTCCAT
>JAODUH010002403.1:18890-34999 GCA_027564835.1 Typhlichthys subterraneus | reverse complement strand
GGAAGTTTGGGGTCCCTTACTGAAGCTGCTGCCCCCGCGACCCGACTTCGGATAAGCGGGAGAAGATGGATGGATGGCTTACCTCACGTTTGTTTGGAAAGACATACACGTGTTTTGGTGAGGAAAAAACTTTTTTTTTTTTTTTTGTTTTTTTTTTTTTAGGAGTAAAGGCATTGCCTTAAATCTGTTAGTTCGCTGCGAGAAATGATCTTCTGCCTCCAGTTAATAGTTCATGATAAATACTGTATAACTATCTCGTTTGTAATGTCCTGTCAGTTATTCCTTTTTTGTATTATTGTTTTAATGTTGATTTATTTTCATTTTACTATGTAATTTTTTTCTGTTCTTCAACTTTAAAGCACTGTGAACTGAAACCTTGTATAAATTAATTATATAGTGAGGGCGGAGACACTTGTTGTCCACCCTGTCGTTGCTGTATTAGTTCCAAACGATGAAGCAACTGCTCCTCCTGTTGGATGTCTGTTGCAGTTTAAGTACTCATGTGTTCTTTCGTGTCACCTTGCTTTTCTGGAGCCTCCTCTTGCCCTTCCAGTTCATTGGTTTGAGGGGAAAGGCCTGCGCTTGAGCTCCTGGGGGTGGGAATGCGGGGCAAATGGACGTCACTGTTGGCACTGTCCCTCCTAACCCACGCCTCTTTTGTGAAATGATACTGTAGAGGTCGAGGGTAAACATGCCCTTCGTCATCACTGGCCACTTCTGCGGTGTCTGCATGGTTTCTGTTGCTATAGCAGACCTCTGAATGACCGCATGTCACCTTGTTAGTGTCTGTCACTTGTGTTGTGGGCTTCTCCTCGCTGGCAGGACAACCGACATCATCAGATTCTCCCATAAAGTCAGATGATGTTTGTCCGTTCTCGTCAGTTTTTTTACCACTGCTTTCTCCCACGTTTGACGGTGTTTCATCTGGGCATTCACCGTTATCCTCCAGAGCGTAGCTTTCCTCAGTGACCATGGCGATATCCTCAGATTCTTTATCGGCGTCCCGGTCTTCCCAACGTGATGTCTTTCCTACTGCTAAAACACTGGGGTGCTCCAGTGTCACTTGATTGGTCGAGGGCGCAGAGTCCGCGTCCTCGGTCCGAGACGGGGTGGCCGCTTGGGCCTCCTTCCCCGCTGTGTCCTCCGGTATGTTTTGAACTGCTGTGGACTGCATCTCAACACTGTGCCTTTTTAAGCCTTTGGGATTTTCTTTAGCCTCAGTGACGCTGGCACTGACGATCATAACCCGGGGATCAGGAGCGCTGGCATCAAGCACACCTGAGACGCCCCCTGCTGGCGGTGGAGGAGCCATGCCAGGGGGCAGAGGAGGAAGAGGAGGCAGGATGAAGACGTCATCAGCACCCTCGTCGTCCATGTGGTAGTACCTTGTGATGCCTGCAGGGGGCAGGGTGCTCTGATCTGGGGGGGCTTTGAAGGTTCCTCCAGAGGGCAATTGGTCGCACTGTGTCACCTCTGTCTTGTCTGGCACCGGGTCAAAGTCCATCTTCATCCACAGACCGCTGTCGTCCCGGGAGACGGGGTTTGGTCGATCTGTTGTTGCCATGGAGACTAGCTCTGGAAGCACTATTTTATTTGTTCTTTATTGCTCTCTGATATGGCCTTTAAACACAGAAGAAACAAGCAAAAAATGATTGATAAAATCTATAAGTATCATTCTACTTGATCTTTATACTATAATTAGGTAGTATTGCCGTGATGCTGGATTGAAAGATTACTGCAGAATAATCGTCTAAGGTATACATATTTTGTTGAATAATACAATACAGTCTAGACAGTTAAATTATTACATATTGTAGGCTTCCTCTTGAATACAGAAAATCTTTATCCAGAATCTATTCAGGTATTTTCATTTGCTTGCCTATTTGCTGTGATCCAAGAGTGTAAAGGGGCTTTGTGTTGTTGTGAATCCCTCTGTTGACCTAGAAAGGGAATAACATAATATTTACCTTGTTGTGGCACAGAAACTTCCAGAGTTATGTATCCCTGTCCATTATGCAGCTTTTCCTAAACAACTAAACTTCTCTCTCCACAATGTGCTATTGTGGCTAACCCTGTGGCCTGTCAATGCTGTACCTGCCTCTGTATCCTTTCCATATCTAACACTTGAAAGTTGAGTCCACGTCCTGTCATTGACCAACAACTAAACATGCCCACATTAGATACAATATCCCAGCGTAAGCTTGTGCTGCTGATTTAATGCTATATTTACCCCTGTTGTCCACCGGTGTATAGCCTATACACTCCACTGCAGCTCTGGATTACCTCGAGCAGGGCCACGCTGTGAATGCAACTCATGCAGCAGGACATTAATAATATGACTTAATAAGATTAGTCTGTCCCTTCCTCCTCCCTTTGAGAGAAACACACATCTCTTCTCATGTGCTTGTCAACACCATTCACATAGTGTATACAAATATCTTACGCACGATCTCACTGTATCCCAGTGTAATTTCATGGACTACCTGATTATTCTGTAGAGCAGTTTACCCTCTGCACCTCCACCCAATCTTACTACTACGACTACAATGGCCTTCCAAGGGCAAGGGCAGAACATGCAAACTCCACAAAAAGGCACAAGATTGGGTTTGAAGCTTATTGCTGATACAACTACCACTGAGCCTCAAAACCATGTTTTAAAAGCTCTGTCAGCTCATTGTTGTGTGCATAAATAATTTCTACTCATGCTATGAGGCAGATTATGGATTCCAATGCAGCTATTAATTAGAGGTAAATATATCAGCAGCTGTTTGCAGATAAGGAGACAAACAGGGATACAAGCTATAAGGCAGCAAATGTGTCGTTGAAATGTCATTATGAGAGACCTACCTGCTTGGTACTTTGCGGCAGTCGTTGTGGTGTGGAGCTATACAAACCTCAGTGGTAAAATGAATGATGTGATGATTCAGCTCATCTGCTTAACACATGTAGAAGGGATGTACCTGTTTTCTGTCCTCTGTAAACAATGTGACACATTCATTTGCCTGAGCAGTAAGCAGTACTGCACAGGTTGTCAGATTTTCCACATGACCCAGGTCAACACAGGGGCCGTAATTGTGTCAAAAGGCAAACAATTACTATTACTATTGTGGATTAGCAAAAAGTTTGGCCTACCCAGCCCAGTCATATATTTTGTCCATATATAGCAATGCTTGAGTAAAGTTTTGTGCAAAAGGTTAAGTAAGTTAACGTGACATGCCAGAAGAATAGTTGTCACGAGTCCATCTGGGAAGTGCATTGAAACTGTGATGGCTGTACTTTCAAAATAATACTTGGCAGTTGATTGGATGAACCATCTGAATCCATGCTGATGTTTTCGCTGTCGACACACCTTAACCACGCCCGTATAGCTATAAATACGACGCTGATTGGAAAGTTCAGTTTCTACTGGGACACATTCAAAACGATTCATAAGTTTTCCAGACTGATTCTCACGGCAAAATGAAACAGAAGCTCACGAGATCAGGATGGTCATGCGAGGTTATAAGTATGTCCCAGTGCACATCTAATCGCACCAAATGACTGTAACTAATATTGTAGCTATCACTTTAACAGTGTTTGTGGAGTTCTTTTGAGGGAATCATATTGACCAAAAAGTAGAACTTAAGTGAAACACTTGCTGTTGTATGTGTATGGTATTATCTCTTGGAGTTGGAGAGACATTGATTTTTCTGTAAAATGTAATGAGGTGCTGACTCAAGCCATGTGTCTTTTAGCGGTTGCTTTGTCTGCTATATATAATTTGTACACATAGCAATCATCACAAACATTGAAAAGAAGAAATGTATATAATTACAGTATGCAAGCCATCCTTTAGAATGAGCTTGTTGTATACATGTATAACTCATTACAGATTTTTTATTGTTTTATTTTTAAACATTACAAACATTTTACAAATTTTAGCATTTGAAGGCACACATTTTTTTTCTAACTCATTTAACTTTCTAACTCATTTAAAACAAGCATGTAACTGATTAAGAAATGTTCTCTCAACTACATTAATGTATAATAGGAGATGGAACATGTGCCATGGAAGAGCAAAACAATGCTATTTGGAAAAAATATATTTTTTTGCATTAACTGGTGTAATTCCTGGTTCTGTCCACCAGGGGGGAGCAGTGGTTTGTAACAGTCGGAGCTCTGCTAGAAGTAAATGCACATAATAGCAGTCTTTGGTACAGTGAGACGGTGGATGCATAAATCCACAAACAAAGCAAAAAAAGTTCAAACTTGAATGATTTGTGAATAAAAGCACCGTTTTCCCATCAAGGCTGGGCATTCATCACAAGCTGGGATGATCAACAACCATGGTCCTGTTACATTATTGCCCGCATGGTCACCATTGAGAGCAAGCTTTCACATTCTTCTTGGACTTTCAGCAGACCATTTAGCTACATTTATTCCAGAGTACTGTGTGGCTGTAGCCTGCAGGCCCAACTGAAGAACAATGAATGCATGGATATACAGTAGTCTTTACATAATGGAGCAACACTGACAGGTCTTGCGCTTGGAAGCGTCGTTAGGGCAGGCTGAATTCTGCATCCCCACTTCAGCCTCCCCTCCCTGGACCTTCCCTCCGTCTCCATTCCCATCCAGGGGAACATCCTGGAACTCTTTGTGGGTCCCGTTCCCTGCCTCTTCTTCTCCCAGCTCCTGGCAGCGTGCGAGGCTGGCCTGAGGGGGAGCTTGCATCAGCGGCCCCAGCAGGGTCTCCTCACCGTCCTCGGTGATCACCACTCGTTCTACGGTGAGCGACCCCTGCTGCTCTTCCTGGCCAGACGCTGCGTCGGCGTAGCCCATGAATGTGAGGGTGACTGGGCCTTCCACCATCCTGTACTGCACCTCCTGGTTCTCCTCCTCCTCCACCACCGCTACTCGTACCCGTTCAGCACAGCCTTCTACGCCCGTCTCGTTCCCTCGTTCGATGCTTCCGGAGCTGCGTGCGCCCCCGGTGGTTGCCACGGGGACTGCGTTAAGGAGGGATGGTAGCGCCGGTGAGCCCGGCGTTCGCCTGCTCGGTGGGGTCAGAGTGACCTCGTCCAGCAGTGCCGTCATGCCGACCCCGTCAATGGCGCTCAGCACCTGGCCGAGCTCCTCGGCCGAGGGCTGTCCGCCCACGGCGTGGATGCTCATTCTGCCGTCGTCAAACACCGAGGTCGCCGTGGTAGCGCCAGCAGGCGCCGACACGGGCGCCACCGACCTGACGACGGTGGCGCCCGTCTCGGGGTCTCGCTCCACCTGGACGGCCACCATACCCAGGACTGCATGAGGAAAACAAACGTGCTTACAAACAAACATAATTAAATACAGCATAACATAAATAAGAGGCATGATACATCAAGATTACAATGAGCACAATCTTTCTCTCTCTCTCTGTACTCTCCACAGAAAAGATATCCCATTTCATGTGATTCTGGGCTAAGACACAAATAGTTTTAAAAAGAAATCCCTGAATATATTCAAGGCGGGCTAAAGGTTTTAAAGTTGATACATTTGCCTTTTGGTCATAACCATTAGCTTGACTAATTCATGAACAATGACAGCAAAATGGCAGTAGACAATATATCAAACACAAATAGCTGACCCAGTACACTTTCCATTCCACACAGCCCTTCAGCAGGCATTAAAAATTAACCAACAGAAATAACAATGCGGGCTAAATATAACGTTGTGTTCATGCCCTTTAGCACAGCTTCATTAAGTCATACCCTAAAGGTAGAACATGGACAGATCAGCATGAAATATGAAAATAGTTTCTCATTAGGATGAAGTATTTTTTGTTTGTGTCAATCTGTGTTTTTCTAAGTCACATTTATTCTAACTGAAGTAAATTATTTGGGTTCATATCCAGCACCAATACGACTTTGCAATTGACTATGATTCACTTCTATGTTTTGTGTTATAGCCAACAAAAATACTTGTTCTTGACCTTGAAAATAGTTTGCTAATTATTATTATAAGCATGAGTAGGTTTAGTTGAGCACAGTCACTATATACCCTGATAATTTTGCCGATATTGACATTTTTCTCATTCAGCAGCACTATTCCTATGATATTCTTCTCTACTCCTTCAGAGCATTAGGCTTGAACATTGTACCCCTCACCCCTACAGCCATGCACGCTTGTGCACCTAAATATCTGGGGATGAAGGGTTATTCTATTTTTCTCCATCATGTGATATCTTCTAAACTTGGTTACGCAAGTTTCCCAATATATCTCAATATTTGTTTATGGATTTGTCCACATCAACAGGAGGAAAGGCGACTGATCAATGCTGTCTATCACTTTTAAATGTATTTCCCAGTCCATTACCTGATCGACCGTCCTGCCCACTTTCATGAAACATCCGTTGTGCCATCTGTGCTTCTCTGCTCACTGAAGAAGATCATGTGACAAATGTAAGTACTTTCATGTACAGCCTCAATAAATGATAAATAATTAAAATGTCAACATTAAAGGGCCATTTTACATGTTCACTGAGACCTTCAGCCAACAGCCACTCTGTCAGTGCTCTCTCAAACAGAATCACATGCATGTCAGTCTCTGCTCTGGCTCCATACCGATTCTATTATTATACATCACATATAGTTTGATAAATAGATTAGCATCTTTTATGGAAGATTATGTTCAAGACAGTCATCCCAGAGATGGTGATAAAGATGAGGGCACTAGAACCTAAGCTAGTCCAAGCTGACTTTGACTTCTTACCTTGTTGCAAGGTAATCTTCTGTTCAGTGCCGGTCTACGGATGGGGAGAAGAGACAATTTTAAGTACTCCTTAAAGTCACTTAAGACACTTCAAACATCTACTGTGTCTGAAACTTCAATCACACTTCCCCCTCACTCTAGTGCCCTCAATAACCGCCGCTCTCCCATAAATATGTCAGTTATCGGAGAAATGTTGAACTAAACCCGGCCCCGCCATGCTAAATTGTCCATGAGACTATTTTAGCCAACTGCCTAGTCAGCGCTGTCATTGCCCAGTACACATCTGAGCTAAATATGGACAGCGTTACAGTGTAAGAGCATCGAGAGCATGTACTGTACATCTGCTACAATATCTTACACCGTATATTGTCTTGTGTTGTGTGTTGTGGACCACTCTGCAGGCCAGCCTGCAGTGCACAACCTCCAATCAAAACTGACTTTACCAACTGTCACCAATGGAGTGCATGTAGCTGTGTCTGTGTGACACGGTTGGCCTGGTTATTTTCTCACCAGTGTGAAGTGGAGGGTCCCCACACACACATAGAGACACTAAATGTAGGATATGAGGTCTTGAGGCTATTTGTTATGAAATTAAAGCGTCAATGTGCGTTTTTGATCAAGCAGAGGCCAAGCAGAGAAGAGTTCGTTGACGCCTAGTCATTACCTGATGCGTGTGCACGTGCATGCGTCAGAACGTGCAATAAACTGTCCCAGACAAAGCTTAATTTACGTCACAGCCACACATCTTGTCGTGACAGATCCCAGTTAAATCCTTGTGTCAATCCCCCTATACTAATTCTCCCACTGTCATAGTCCACATTTAAGTAATAAGCAATCATTCACCTCAAGCTCAACCTTCTCGAGAGTTCGAGAGTTTTAGCTACATGGGGGGGGGCGGACTGTAAATACTCAAGGCTTTTACAGAGGCACAAATCATATGACACATTTACTGTATTGCCAATACAACTGTAGATATACTGTAGATAAACCTTGAGGTTAGATGACAAACAACTGCTGCTGATTTAATTCATATGGATGAAAAACAAACACTAAACACCGACATGTAGCCGAGGTTGCAGGACGTTTGTGTGTGTATTTGACAACAAAGGCGACTTATTCCTGTTTACCTGGTTTGTGTAGGATAGAGTGGTTGTGTCGCTGCTGTGTGCAGATACTTTGTGTTCTCCGAGCTGGGTTTGTTGTCTGTCCTCCTCTCCGACATCCCCTGCCTCCTGGACCTCCTCAGGCATCTTTTGACTTTTGGTTCGCAGCCTGATATGCGCACACACACGCACGCACGCACGCACACACACAGGCACGCATGCGTACTTATCGTCTTGTTATGAAAGGTAACATGAACTTGTGAACCATAAATCGTCTAAACCAGGTGAATTACGCTAAATAAACTGTAAGGACTTCCCGATTTAGCATCAGAAATAACAGTTTGGTGCTGTTTGAACTGCAGCCATTCCATGGCCCAAATACATCCAGGGAACGATTCCCATCATCGGAACTGAGCTTGTGTTCTCTGTATCTGTTATGGGTCATATGTGGTTGTTTCTTCATGGGCCAGGAGGTGTAACAGCCATGGCCTCTGTGGGTTGTGTACATAATACGTTTATAGGAAAGTAGACCAAAAAATGAAAGTGTCAGGCAAGCAGGTGTATGAAAACAGTGTACTGTAATTAACCTCTGCTAAATTACTAAATGTTGTACAGTATGTGACAGAGAGCAATGTATTTGTGTCTGTGTGTGTGTGTGGGAGTGTGTATGTTCTGCATTCCCTGTTGAACTATTGCTGTTTTTAAAATATCTCTGACAACATGTGTCTTAATCATAAGCTAGGCATGGCTCACGTTACTGTGTTTGGCTCCTGTCCGTCCTGCGCTGCAGGAGGGGGTGCTCCGGGGGGGTTCTCACTGAACCACTGGTCTCTCAGTGACTTCCTCTGTACAAGAGACAGACAAGGGAGCAGTACTGTACATGGCCACAAGGGGAATGACGGGACAGTGTCTGTGTGTGTGTGTGTGTGTAAGGGTATATGAGAGAGACCAACAACAGATATACAGACAACAATATGCATGGAGAGGTTTGTTGCCCAGATCAGCATATGTTTTCACTGAGGTTAGCAGAACTATCGGCATGTTGCCTCCTCATGTGCCAGCTCACCTGTGTGAAGCTACACATTCTCTCTGACTCACCACAACAGATGGGAGAAGCGCACACACACACACATACACACACACACACACACACACACACACAAACACACAAAGCCGTACAAAAACGTTGGAAAGGTTGCAAACAAGCAGAGGCTACCCATCAGAGGTCTCTGCCATTTTGGCTCCTGTGCAGAGCGAGGCCTCGGGTGCTGCCATTTTGGGTCTATCAGTCGTTGGATGAGGTGAAAAGACTAAGTGTGACAGCAAAAAGGTGTCACCCAGAAGCTCCTTGCTACAGCTAGAAGCCCCAGACAGCCCTCTCCTGAGGTGCTACAGCTAGAAGCCCCAGACAGCCCTCTCCTGAGGTGCTACAGCTAGAAGCTACTGCTACAAGCCCCAGAGAGCACCTCTCCTGAGGTGAAGAGCCTGTCTGTCATCTGTGTCATGGCCTGACCGGAGCTGACAACGTTGAAGCCATGACAATGTCTATTTTCAGCCACCAACAGCTATGAAGGCTACAACCTTGTCACTAGAGTCCATGCCATGATCGCTTACTTAAAACCCTCTGAATTAGAAGCTGCTTTAAAGCCTGAAGGAACAGTAATGGGGTTGAAAGTGGTTGGTATGAAGGTTATTAAAGGGAAACTCCAGCCCCACACATATGTACCCGTCTTCATCTGGCACAGGGGCGTTTCAAAAGTACTGTAGGTGAGCTTGTGGATAATATTTGTGCTTCTGGGGGTGCGTGTGGAGTGGGGGGGGGGGGGGGGGGTGTTTAATTGTCCATTATATAAGTGAAATTACAGCATCACATTTTATAGAAATAGTCCTCAAATTGCTTACGATAAAAAAACAATATCAATGAGGCGTTAATTTATAGTGAATTTGAGGAGGATTATGTAATACACTGTATGTAATTCAGGATTTATCCAACTTTAATTCCATTTTAATACCGACTAGGTTTAGGGTTATTTAAAGCAGTCTAATTGACCTACCACACGTCCCGCCAACAAACAAAACACCATAGACAAAACAAAACACCATAGAAAAGACGGGAGGTTCCGTCAGATAAACAAAAAACCTCAACTGTTATTGGAGGACATGCAAAAAGGGGCGGGGCTTGGGATAGGTCAGTTAAAGCCCATCTGAGGTGAATGTATCGATTGTGCCAGCAACACAGCAACTCGGAGATGCTGTGATCGCTGTGAGGCAACATCACCATCATCTCCTCTGGGCTAAATGGGAGAAGCAAGTGGCTTCTGCATCACACAACTACTGTGAGAATGGGGGAAGCACAGTCGGTGTCTTTGGGGCTGAACTCCATTCAAATAAGGAATGATTTGTTGTTGCCGCCAGCCAAGCAACACATCCCAGGGCTACAGTACAGTATGGGTGGAGGAGGAAAACACTAACGTGTTAGGGATTGTTTATGTGGGAGCCTGACTGAGGCTGGCTGCATAGCAGGAGATAGCTTGTGATGTGCGGCCAGACAAACGCGTGGAAATAGTTCATGGGTGTTTTGCCAGCCTGCAGTGACTGGACTGGACTGCACTGACCAATATGGACACCTGCAGTCCTTGCATTATTTCACTGTATTTAGTTACTATACTGCTGTTTAGTTTAGTTTGTTGCTAGTTTGTACTGAGAGTTTAGTATCAAATGGAACTGTATCACTGCCAGATGATGCTTTTGGATGACTTGGAAAGAATAATATCATATTAAGTCTGAGCGACTATGCCCAGAACATTTGAGCGATTTGTCAGACACCGGGACATTGCTCCGCTGGGCAGGAAGCCACTGGAGTCACCACTGTGTGAGGTGTGGTCGAAGACAACGAGTGATACATTTGCCCCATGAGGCAGATTTACTAGGGATAGGGGAATTATAGTGAAATGACTCACTATAATTGAGGGTTCCTATCTGCAGATTTGATTATGTGAGGTATTATAGGCGAGCTTTGGACATGTTGATGGCTGTTACTAAATACACACTATCCGGTTAGTTAGTTGTAACTAACTATCCGGTTAGTTAGTTAGTTAGTTGTTGGCCCAGAGCCAAGTGACATAACTGTGAGTGGCAACCAGATACGTTCGTAATCATTACCGCAACATATTGGAATGTATACCATATGGAAAGGGGGTAGAGAGAGAGAGAGAGAGAGAGAGAGAGAGAGAGAGAGAGAGAGAGAGAGGTACTATCCACAGCCAGACTGTTGTTCTGTGATACAGCTGTAAGCAATCATAACCCAGGTGTAAACAGTAAACAAAAGAGGCCAACCTTTTTCTGGGCCAGCTTTAACCACTCATCCGTCTCTCTCTTCAACTGCTCCTCTGCTTCCTGCAATTGACGTCTCTCCTGGCGACGTCAGAAGCAAGACAACAACAGGAAGATGGGATGAAATAAGGTTTTGGGATAATTTCCTTTTTTACAAATCCGCAGTAGAAGGGATCATTTCAGCATTACCCAGTTCTGCATTCTGATTTAGTTCAAGTTCCCATAATAATGTCATGGAATGCCTCATCAAGTAAGTGTCTGTTTTGTAGGATTTACTAAGTTGGTCACACCATTGCAACTGTAAATGTCACAATACAAAAGTTTGTGTGTGAGTGATATGTCGCAGCAGAGCTGGCTTGATAGGAAAACAGTTTATGATTTTGACCAATTTGATGGTTATATCAAGTCAAAGTAGCAGTCATGTCTAGGTGCAGTGCTATTGCCAGTTAACCTCTCCCAAGCCCCGCCCCTTTTTGCTTGTCCTCCAATAACAGTTTATAATTTTTTGAATCTGACGGAACCTTCCGTCAATTGTCTGTTTTGCTGTAATAGCTTTGTATGGTGTTTTGTCCAACCTAGTTACAGTAACTAGGTAGGACAAGTGAAAGAGGCTGGGCTTGGGAAAGGTAAACTGACATATTTGCTGACTTGCTGCCTGCTGTAACCAGACACAAATGTTCACTTGGAGTGGACAGGCTCCATTGGGAAGTGTTCGCAGTCATTTCCTCCTGGGTGTAAGTCTCTGGTTAATTTTGAAACTATTGTACACCCTTGAACCAATCAGCATTGATACAGATGTTTGCATCGCTTCATATAGCTCTAGCACCATTTCAAAACGCTCGACCCCACTAGTCACTGATTGGTCCGCCATCCAGGTGGCTGTAGAAACACTAAATCTAACAGGGTTTCCAGACTATAATCTCAGCGAAAATTGAGCTGAGAGCCATAGTCGGGCGGAGCAGGCTAGACTTTTATACCCCTCTTGGTGGGTCAATCGTCACATATAGGGTCTGAATCTCTGGTCATTATTTTCCAGTGCCTAATACTGTTTATTCCTTTATTTTCTGCAACTGTCACAAAACAGTGAATGCAACAGATGAAAGATACACTGTCCACCCTCTGTGACAAGCACACAAACCTTTGTTGTCATGTGACTGACTCAACGCCATTAATCTGATCACACACTTCTAACTCCTGCTTTCACATTGCTTATGGAAGGACCAAAATATAGTTTAATGCCGTAAGTAAACAAATATGTTGACATACTGTAATCATTTATATCATATATTGTACAATAGTAGTACTACAGTAGTTATACTAGTATACTGTAATATATCATATACAATTCAGGATATATGCTTACATTTCCATGTTTTTGGAAGCAATGTTTACATTAGTAATCATACAGGTACTTACATATTTCCCAGCACCCCAAACACAAACACACTTAGTTAGTTTGAATAGGCTACTCCGTTAAATGTCGTCAATTTATATCTGAAGTAAAGCGACAGCTTAGTCTATCTAACTTCACCGCAGGTCTGAAGCGGTTTGTTCTGGCTTTAACAGCAGAGGAATGAAGATGACCTCAGAACAGCCGTGGCTGGTGGGTTACACCCGCTGTCAAGTACAGTTCCTTGGCAACACCCCCCTGAACCCAGTGGTCCTTGAAGACAAGGACTTCCTCTATGTGATAGCAGAGTAATAAACAGAAAACATACTGTAGAGAGAGAGAGAGAGAGGAAGTGTGCTGCAGTATACAGGAGTATTGTATATTCAAGAGGAAGGAGGCAGGCTGTAGAGGCTGGTGTAAGGGGTGATAAGACTAGCAGACTATCAGTAGTATGCTTTTTATGCCCTTAATGTCGTTGCATTTTTACAGGACAGCTGAAAAGTGGTGCAGATTGTGCTATATACAGTATAATCATATTATAAAATAGACAAACCTACGTGCATTTATATTTACATTGACAATTTAACAATCCGAATTTTTTTTACCTCAATATTAAAACTTTCAGTCACAAGCCATAATGGCCTTCATTTTACAATGTCTATGAAAGGTGCTATAGGAATTAACTTTACTTACTATGTATGCTAAAGCCATTGTTATTTATTTGGTAATTAAATATAAACAAATCTCTGTTAATAATAAATCAACTAAAATTCCCTAGAAATGGGAGGGTTTATAATGAAAATGCATAATCTTACTCAAACTTGTTTTCAATAAATGCACTTGCCTAAAAGCGTTCTCATAACATAGTTTACCCTTACCACATAGCCACTTAATAATAATAATAAAAAAACATATCTTGTCAAGGTAATTTGAGTCCACAATCTGTCCCTCCGACATTTTGGTATTAATCTCACCACTGGAGTAGATCAAGAGAGACCTCTCCTCTAAACTGACACGAATACAAGGTCAAATGTCAAGTCACTTCAGAACATTTGCGTTTAAAGGAGAATGATCAATAGTAACAACATAAACGATTGATAATAAATAATAATGCTAATAAAAATGCTTACTGCTATGGCCTGCAGCCTTTGTTGGGACTTCTCCACCATATCCATACTGGCGCTGAAAGACAGAGGAAACGGCTTTTATAGTGTGCTGTGTTCAAATGGAAGGTGTAGCCCCAGCAGCCATGCTCATGTAAATAACCTATTATTTAAACATGAAATATTGTGTGCTTTTAAGGGAGACAGCATGTGTGTAGTCCAAGCAATGTTTCAACACTGCCACCAGTTAAATATGCAGTAAAACAGCATGGAGGATAAATGGACTGGGCTACAGCACATTATACCTTCTTCCACAGTGGATATGAAATAAGTGAAAACATGATGCATTAGCAGGCAGCGTACTAATCAATTTGAAGGAATTTGCTTTTACGCAAAAGCATATTAAATGCACTGGAATTGACACGGTGAGATTAATATAATGCATTATGAAAAGTTCTCTTAAAAAGTTTACAGGCTTAAATATTCTTAAAGTATGAAAGACTCAATAATTCATATCAATTTCTAACATTTTGGCGAGCCATAGCTAAACTTAATGTTCCCACAGCTCAAGGCCCCAGGAAAAGAGAATGCAGAATGGTATTTTATCGATGGAGTGAACCTTGTTTCAACAAGGAGATGGTGCTACTCTGTTACGTGTCGCACACGTCAAACCACCCGCTACAATACGTTATCTCAAACTAGAGCACCGCTGGTGGTCTAGGGAGGAGAAGAGCTCGGCTGGAGTTTATTCACAGTGAACGGGGTGCTGAATACGCTGAATTAAATGTCTTACATTGAGAGTCTAGTGGTAAGAGATGAACCCAACCCGAAAGGTTTGATCCCCAGCATCGATGGGCAAGATGCCTAATCCCTATACCTGCTTCTTAAATATGTGCACTCACTATGAGTCACTTTGTCTGCTGTAGCTTTACGAGCCTGTGTTATTAATTCCATATTTGCATAAGGATATATATACTGCACGAGCACAGTGGAAGAATGTAAAAGTGCCTTGAGTTAAATGGTGGTAACATATCTTACAAACATTGTCACCTATAGGCTTTTAATTAACTGTATTGGTCTCAGATAAGCAGGTTTGATAACTTATACTTCTTCGTCATGGCTGATGGAAAGCTCACGAAGAATGAAGCCAGAATAGCACAACACATGATGCAACTGTAGCAGTGTATGTTAGCATATGTGTATATGTGTGTGCGTGTGTACGGACTATAGCTGTTACAGCAATGAGCGCTGCATAACAGTGAAAGTGGGTGTTTTTCTCGTCGGGGCGAGCCTGTGATTTCCAGACATCATTATTCACATGGTGGCCCTGTGGGGGCTGGATCATAAGATGAATGCTTATCATTCGAACCCATATGCAACACCTTCTGTCTGGAGGGATGACAGTAGGAGAGAGAGAGAGAGAGAGACAGAGAGCCCAGAGATGTAGTGCAGAGGCACTGATAGAGTGTGAAAATTAAATCTCGAGAACAGATGTAGGTTGAATTCCACTGGGACGTTTCCTCGGGCCCTGTGACCCAGGAGGAGTTGTCACGGTCAAAAAGACAGGAACACTCCATGATTAAAATGTACTCCTCTACAACTCTAGAGCCTAATATAGTAACTATATTGATATTTGATGTAACCGATGAGAAAGGATAATTTCTGTGTTTCGGGGTGTAAATATAATTTCAATATAATTCTAATATAAGTGTATGCTTTATTTATAAGCAGAGCATTAACTCTGAAGCATTACTATTTGTAGGGAGCGCATACAAGCTTTTGAAAACCAATGTTTAGCATCTTTGAATGTTTTGTTTGAGCGGTAGTGTGTACATAGACCCACACAGCACAGCAGAGAGAAAGAGGCTGTATAGCCACATATTGTATGCCAGGTGAATTGTTACAAGTACCGCTGACAGCTCTGGCCCTTTGTGGTGTGACTTGTTCCTGGACGGGCAGAACTGTGTGCTGGTGAAAACGCACTACGTACAGTTTGTCCTCCAGACAGCTACAAATGGAATAGTTCACCTGCAGTCCCACGCCGACTGCCCCTTCACAGCCTCAGTACAGGTCCATAGAGAGCTTACTGGAGAATACACGGGTATAGTAATGTACCTTATAGCTGCCTCTCTATAGGGTCTCTCGAGTACTCTCACCACCATTAATTACAGAGTACTTTAGGACTATGTGACAGAACATATGCGAGCACACTCTTTTTAAATGTTGCCATAGCATTACACACAATGAGCAGAGCTCGAGTCATACAGTAACTATTATTATTCAACCGTAGTATGGTTCCAAACAGGCATTCTGCACCACAATGTAATGCTACGGCCCTAACGGAGCACTGGAGTATTTTTCCTCATTTCTACTCTTCAGTGCCCTTCTCTCTCAGACTTACTTGTTATTTTTCTGGCCGTGACACGCGCCCATCCGAGACCTCGGTGTCGTTGT
>JAODUH010002403.1:0-18880 GCA_027564835.1 Typhlichthys subterraneus | reverse complement strand
CCCCCCCCCCCCCCCCCCCCCCCTGCTCATGAAGCCTTGTTGCCGTGCACTTCCATTCATCTGATTGGTCTGTGGCTGTGTAGAATACCCTTTGTGTGTGTGTGGGTGGATGTGTGGATGTGTGGGTGTAATTTTCCTCAGTCGATGGCGGCTGGTATCTTCCATGTTGAACCAGATAAGCAGCTGCAAGCATCAGAGATAAGACTGGGGCTCTCACACCCTAAGAATTGCCAGAACATGTAGCTGTTTATTACCCCTCCTGTGTGAATGCTTATAAACTCAGATTATATATATATATATATATAAAAATACAAGCATCAATGAATGCAAATGAAAACTGTGTGCCTATGTAATTAAAATAAAAACAAAAACCCAATGATTATTACTTGAACCCTCATCCTGAACAATACTTTGAAAACCAATGTGCTATGGTCTGTTGCCACCCAAACACACCACCCTGAATCTAATGTTGAGATAGCGAGGCTTACAGCACGACAGTGGTAGTTTAAGCCTTGGTCTTTGACCTGCGTCATCCTGGCTTTTGATTAAGAAGGACCTAAACTCTGCCAAAACAACATTATTTTAATTAGTGCACATGAGCACGGCGGAATTATTTGAAAAGAAAGAGCCAAATGAAGGGGGCACCTACTGGATGTTCTCATTTTACAAAAGAATACATTTGAGAAATGTCCTCTTTCTCTGAAGATAGAAAAATGCTGAACATTAGCCAGTATAACAGACAAACACTGTTTCGCCATCAAGAAAAAGCCTTAGGAAGTAGCATCAAATGAGAAAGCATGTTAACATGCAAGTGAAATTGAAACGGGACACTTTCAAGAGTGATAAATTACAGTTAATTACCTTGTGATAGAGAACAAATCCTGGTATCCAATGTGGCACACCCGATCCATCTGGCACTCTGAGCAAGTTAAAACAAGCGCAAAGGATACTCTCCTATTTGCCAATGCTGTTTTACCCAGGCTGCTTGGGGGGGGGGGGGGAGTAGGGGAAAAGCCGTGCTGCAGATGTTTGACCCTCCGTGGGGACCACACTGTGTGAAGGCAGCTGGCCTGCATCCTGCCTGCTGTGGAATCCCAAATATGTGGACCAACTAGGAACAGAGCCCCTTAGATCTCCCTCTGGCCCCGCACCGGGACGCTCTGCTCATATCCACGCCACGTTTCTACTGCGTTCCCAGCCAGGCTGCTAACAATACATCTACGACTGTAGTTTTTTAACATAGGCCCTACTGGCATGTTGGACTAGACTAACTCCACAAGACAGCTTTGGTCATATTTTAGTTTTGCAGACGCATTATTTCAAAGCAACTGTCAACACAGGAGTTTGTTTATTGTGCTCATATGAGGGGTGCTAAACGCTCATGGGCTAAATTCTCTACATGGGCGTTGATCAAGACACCCAAACCTTCCCCTAAATATCTGTACTCAATATAGGAAACCATATAGAAGCATACATTTTATTTTAAAATCACTAACGCTAATGCTCGTTCAATATTACTACAGGCTGTTCTAGAGATTGACCTTGTGACCTGTGGTCTCCAAAGCCAGCCCAGACCAATTACACAGACAAGGCTTGTCAAAACACATGCTTGATACGAAGGAGGTCTCAAATACTAAGAGGAAAGCCAGCCTTTGTCTCACAGAGCAGTCATGAACAACAGGCACACAGTAGCACACACGTATCTCTGCTCCCTAATGTATAATATGGTTCCAGGAGCGAAGGCAATTTTTCTTTGGATTACATCATCAAAGGTCAGCTCTAATAAGAGTGCATCTGTATAAAGTGTAGATGTGGCTGTATTTCATTGCTAGTCATTCTTTCAAAAAAAAAAAAGTTTTATGTTTCAGCCATATACTGTAGCATCTTTGTAGTTAATTACAGGTTTTAATTACAGCGGTGTATAGTGTATAGCTTTTTCTGATAGTGTAAGAGAGGTTTATAATGTAGCTTAGGGGTATAGGAAAGAGTAGATACTGTCTCATGAAACTACATTTTGAAAGCCAAGAAATAGATGATTTCACCCATGGATCACCGCCAACTGTAGTTGTCTGTGTATGAGCTTTGGTTAATTTGGAGGTTGTCAAGGTGACAACAAGATCACCAGTGTTTGGCTGACTAGAGCAGGGCTATATTCTAGTCGATTGTAAAGCTACAAAATATTTTTATGGAGATTCACAACTTTTCCATGTATAGCCATGTATAGATCTGCTACATTTAATCAAATTCTAGTATGGTTAGCCACATCACATTTACAGGATGCTCTCTTATAGACCTTTGCTTTATGGCATTATTCCATAAAATATTTAATTAGAATGTCCTCTTATTTCATATTAATATGTATACTGTAACACACACACACACGCACACACACACTACTCACCTTCAATTCCTGCATTCATTATGGTACAGTAGATAAATAAACTGTCAATTGTAAGACTGTAAAATAATAATACTAATACTAATTATTAATAATAATAATAATAATAATAATAATAATGTGAATATCCTCAAATTCTGACCACGGACAAGAGGTTGAAGATGGATTGACGGATATCCTGAAATTCTATTGGAAATGAATGCAGTTATTTGTCTCTTTTTCCTGCAGGTCCTGGTACCTGTGTAGTTTCTGTTGAGGTTTTTTTGTTTTTGATAGTCATCATTTTTCAACACTCTCAGCTTGTCCCTTACCCGTCAAACAGGGTTTGTTTGTGTGCCGTCGACGTCTAGAAGTGCAGATTGCAGGGCCGTGCTGTGTATATTTCCTTCTGAGTAAAGCACGTACAGATGGGTGTCACTGTGACTCCATCGTTTGCATGGATCAGCATCAAAGCCCTGGGCAGATGAGGCTGCTGTAGGTGGATGCGCCGGCTCTGTCACACTTGTTGTTAATTAGGGAAGACGGGGGAAGGCATGGCGTTCTCCAGCAGGGGGTCTGCGACCTGGTGAACCACTTCTCCTCAATGCACGGGCGTCACGCTGGGTGTATTGCTCCATTACCGCACTATCTCTGTCTATATAACTGTCAACCTTGCGACAAGTTTCCTTGAACATGCGCAGAGCCAAGTTGGATTTCCGCCTCGCTGGGTTTTGCGGGAGCGACAGACCACAATATGTTTTTTATAGCCGCTCTGACAGATAGCGTTACGCAATCCCAAACGCAACGGCTCACCGTTTGCTTGTTCACAAAGCCTAAAGCTTTGTTTTGTTGTTGCTTTTTAATGGCATGGTGCTCCCCCTTCCCTATTGGTGGAGAGAGCACCTCCATCTCACAAATCCCTATAATTCTGTCATATCTGTTGTTTGTTTACTTATTTTCCATCAGTGTCCATGCTCCATTGTTCTCACTTTCTAACAGATACAGATTGTAAATAAGATATTCCTTGTTAACAATTATCTGCCCTAAAATTGTTCAGAGAAGATGTTGGTCTGATTTGTGTTTGCCAAATACAGTACAGTATATATTGTATAGAGTTGCAACAGCATTCATGTCAAAAGAGCAACGGGTGCAACTTTCCCAAAGTGTTTGCTAAGACGCTTTGATTTAAAGTTAGCATACAGTGAGCATACAGTGTGTGCTTTATTGCAAACTCCAGCCTCTGCAGTTATACAATCGTCTGCAGAAATGTCAAATTTGACACCCTGCAATATTAGCAGTGAACTGTGTACCTTGGAAATGTCTTATCTTGAACAAATTCCTATGATTGAACGATGCAGCCACTGATTACTATCTACACCTATAGAAGCTATTGAAGTGATCACATTTATCTTGTTGATTTGCCAGTATGCCGACCCTGCCTGCCATGATGGTAAATTGAGTTTGGTTGAATAAGTGATCCGATGATAATGAGCATGTAAGTTATAATAGATAGATTCATCAAGACTATGCAATGACCCCATAAATACCCCCAAGGCTCTTTGGTGGGGACTATCCCACGAGCATGCATGCATAACAGAACATTTTATATTTACAGGGACCCACATGCAACGGAGGATATTTGAAATGTGTAAAAAAAAGTGTACGTCATTTTTTTTGTCACTTAATAAAGGTATAATAAGCAATTGTAAGATAATACACTTTTTTTTTTTAATTCAGCAAATATCTCCTTGCGATCCGCTATATTACCTTTCTCGGTGCATGCTGAAAAATGGATCTGCTACTTCTACACAGCCCTGACTCCGTAAATAGCAACACAAACAAATAAGCGCAGACAACAACATTATCCTAGCCTTTGCCATGCATTTCAAATGTGTGAGGCAGAACTTCTGAGGGAGCATCATATTGCATTAAAGGGAGCGGTGTTTTTGTTTTGGTTAGGTTCACATATTGGCTATTTATGGTTCTAAATATTATTACTGTACGTCTCACGTAATAATCACTGTCCACACGGCAGTAGTTTGGATCGTGGTTGGCTCAGGTCGAGGGATCACAGCCCACTAGTGGCTAGGTCCTTCCTCGGCGTCATTGGTGTCTATCTCATGTGGCGTGGCGTGGTAACGCAGGTTGAGCAGGGTCGTCATGGTGACGGCTCTTGGCGTGTCCCATGTTGTCTTGCCTATTGAATGGAGGCAGCTGATGGCTTTCCAGTAGGGGGCTATCTTGATATTTTGGTATCTGTTGATCTTACTTCCCTAGAAGTCTGATTTTCTCAACAGACAAACTTTTCTGTACAAGTAAAGTCTTAAGATGGGAAGTATTTGTTCATAATTTAACATTTATCAATTCAGTCAGATTAAATCACCATCTCTTTCATTAATGCTCATAGAAAATGGCTACCATGGATTATCAGACATTGATTACACTTTCTACAACTCAAATAATGCTTTGGTTTTACCTAAAATAAACATTTAATTAAAGATCAAGGGTCTATCTTATCTGTGGAATTTGGGGATGGTATGACATTATTTATGGACCTATTCTCCGCCCCGGCTAGTTGAAACAGGTCTCAATTTACAGTACTTTATTATAAACAATGTCCTGACCCTGATTAACATATTAAAGTGAACCAGTCAATTAGCAAGAGTACCTGACATACAAAACACATCCACCCACACACACACACACATAAGACAAGGACCTCTGTCCCAGAGAGTCAAGCCTTTATGTCGAGGGGTAGTGATGTGTGTCTGCGCTCCATACACAGATCAACAAGGTTTTTCAGAATGACCTTTAACACAGGTCAGTGTACATCTAGGCTATTAAACTGTTAGAGCCCTACTCTTGGAAGTGATGTCAGCCTACTGTATATACTGTATGTGCTGTATATCACTTTGGTGGACATGCATGTGGGACATGCTTTTTCTGGCAGGTTCAGGAGTACAGGTAACAGCCAAATGCAGACACAACATGACACTATAGTTCAGAAATTCATCCACACTGCAAAAACTGGCTCTTCAAAAATAAGTTAAAAAAAATATGAATACATGGTCATATTTGCTCATAATAGGTAAATAAATCTGCCAATGGAACAAGTGAAATTTGCTTGTAAAATGTATTGAAATAAGACATTATATCTGGATAGAACAGCTATTGTTAGGTAATGGTGTCTTATATTAAGTGTATTAAGATATTTTTTAAATATACAAATATACTTGGTAAGATTTTTATTTTTTGTAGTGCAAAAGATGCAGGCAGGAATGGGAGATGATCAAGACAAGATTAGGACAGGTAGACTAAAGGCAAACAGGGAATTACTTTGGGATGCTTTCTGAAACAGATGAACTGGCACAGTAGAAGAAAACACTGTGTTAAATACACACAGGGGATAGATAGCAAGAGGCAAGGGAAAACACCCAGTAGTGGAGACCAGCACAACACAGGCGAACACAATAGCTGTGATGTTCAGGCTCTAGCAGATAATTGGACCATCATCAGCCATGCAGACAAGAAAAACCCACGTGGGGAGTATATTCTGATGACAGGCTGTCACCACTAATGCTGCCTTCAAGTGCTTGTCGGAAGGTCCGACTTTCCGATTGTGAAGGATGTATGTCATGTTCAAGTGGTTTGTTCAGATCTGTGTTTTGTACTTGAAACTAAAGACAGTAAAAACAAGCCTTAGACAAATTTGTAACAGATACACCCTAATGTATAAACACCCCTACTCCTGTATTGTTCTGTACTCAGTGTTGTAAGGTCTATATCACGGATCAAAATTATATCCTCTTCTCCGCCATGTTGAAAGGCTGAAATTCACTCCAACCGCTCACTCGGGCAGCAACATTATTTCATAATTTCTCCATTCTTGAGAAAACATTTCTTATTTACCAAAATTCTAATATGACAGGGTAGTTATGGTAGCTGATTGTTTGGACTGCATCTATATCAAGCGTTCCTAACCTTCCGGCCAGTCAAAGCGCTGTGCGTGATTTCCTCACATTCTCCCATGCACAAACATTCATACACCTGCAATCTTTTGCAAGATGGAAGTCGATATTTCAGTCTTACAATAGAAATGCTTCCTCGATATATGGACGCACGCAGCAAACTGATGTTTATTAAATCAGTAAAACGTAGCAAGCATCTACCAAGCACAAATACAAATGACATTGTTAGCCATGTCAAACGAACACTAACAGCAGATTAGCACACTTTCAAAGAGACAGGAAGCTCAAGCGTGGCTTGCAATCATTACATAAAGGTAAACATTTATGAAAAGGTAATTCTGCTTATTATTAATGTGTGCACCGCCATATCTTTGTAATGGCAGGTGTGTATGTCAGTGAACTCTGGCAAAATATATTGTCTGTTTACAACTTTCAATCCTGACTTGGATGATGTTCCATTGCATTTTTCTGTGCCCATTCCATTGCATTTTTCCAAGTTGGAAGTCAATTCTATATATTTATTTTGGATAATGGATTGCAGGATAATTGAGAATTCCCAGACATTAAAAAACCATTGATCCGGATTTATGGAATTGCTATAAATGCAACACTTATAAAGCACTCCTTCAAGGCAGATTAAAATCTTCCAGCTCAACAACTGTGATCAACTGTGATCAATAATGTTTATTATGGGTTCAGACAGTTAATGCAATATAGCGCTACAAAATAAATACCCTCCTGTAGTTTATTCTCGTTTAGTTATAGCAATATCACATCAATGAATGAAGTTATGAGCATCCGTTTACTGGTACATAAAGCGATAGGCCTTGATTCCACTAGAACTAGGGAACATCAGTGCGCAAGAGAGAACTGTAGCTCAATGAGAGTTCTGTATAGCTGGGTCTCTTTTTAAGTAAGAACTGTCTGATCCCCCCCTTCCCCCCTGTGTATTATGTATATAGTTTAACTGAGAACTTATATAGAGATGATAATAACAGCTCCGCAGTTTGACCCCTTTGCGACACTGAGATACAGACCCCATAAGGGTGTAATGAGTCAATTATATGCAATTATATTTCCCTTTATTTTGCTCAAAACAAAGCCCATAGCCTACTGTAGATGTCAAGGTGCCTTTTATGTCTGGTTCTTCAAGATATCTTTTCTCATGTTCAATTGGTGTGACATTACTACATACAGAGACACTCTGTGAAACGTTGTTTCATCGAACACGCACACAAACACATCCAGCCATCCACAAAGAAGACAAAAAACACTATATACTGTAGAAACACAGACCACCCATAACACGCAGTAATAATGTAACACTTCCACACAAAAAGTTATCTTCACCTCCCACATAACGTGCTAGATTCAAAACTTTCTACTGCATTCTCTGTGTATCCCAGGCTCAGTTTAACCATGCTTATACTGTGAGCCACATGGAAGGAAGGTACACTTAACAAGAACGTTATTGTTGTTGCTCCCATTCTTCATGAGTGGAAGTAAATGCCCCGGATATACTGCAAGCGATCTTGCAAGCTCATCGCGCATTACTTTGTAGCTGAAAATTGGGCGCTTCTTTACATTTTTTTGTTGCTATAGGTATCTCTCTCGTATATATTTCCCACTCAAAATGTTTCAGTCAATCTGTCAGTCAACGAACCTTAGCTCCCACTGGTAGTCGCCTCATTCGCGTCGCCTGAAGTTGAGATTACTGTCGTCACTTAAAGTTGCTGAATCACATTTACTTTCAATTGTCTTTGGTTGCCACATCGCAGCCAGTCACTTGCAGTGTGTCCGGGGCTTAAGACGTCTATGTAGTTTTTGTCAAATTCACCAAATATTTCCTCGCATTTCGCTAGCTTACCGTTCTCTGTGCGTGCTGAAAAAAGTATCCGGTATTTATACACAGCCCTGGCTCCGTAAATAGGGACATAAACAAATGGTGAAAATCGTTCATATCAACAATGCGCGTGATTTCGCAATGCATTTCAGTGTGTGGGGTGGAGCTTCTGAGGGAGTGTGTTTTGATTTGAGCTCGAAGATGGCAAGCATTATGGAGAATGACTGACCCTGCCTTAATGCTGACAGGTGATCAAGATACTGAATTAGCACTACACAGCTTTTATTATGGCCAGTCTAAGGCACACGTTCAAAAAACATATTGTGCTCACTACAATCAATTCTAACACATTTTTGAGCAAAATCTGAGCCTAATAGTGTATAGAAATGGAAATACAGAAGTGGAAATGTGTAATAGAAAACAAGCGTTTATTGTTCAGTATACATAGGAGGTATTAGAACTTACTTGCGCTGTATAATGGATAAATGTTTTAATGCATACATCCATAAGCATTTCTAGTCACACCATTGTTGCCTAAAGATGCAGCAAATCAATATGCAGTAGATCAGGGCTATTCAACTCCGGTCCTGGAGGGCCGCACCCTGCATGTTTTAGATCTCTCCCTGCAACACACTTGATTCAAGGTTGTTAGAAGCCTGATAACGACATGTTCATTTGAATCAGGTGTATTGGAGCAGGGAGAGATCTAAATCATGCAGGGTGCGGCCCTCCAGGACCGGAGTTGAATAGCCCTGCAGTAGATCATTAAAAGGAGAGCTTATTGCTGTGGCTAAGCCATGCTCCTGTCTGTATTTAATGTGTTCACTGCCCTCTCTGCTGTGCCCTTCATAACACTGTCCTCTCCTGAAAGTAGGAGGAGCAGGGGTCACTGATGTCCCAGGAGTCTCACACTGCAGGTCAACACCGCAAGGTCATTAATGGGTGCTAACAGCAGTTGGCACACCGGTGGGTAACACATAGCTAGCTATGTAAGGACTAATGACACACCCTACAGTATACCGTGATTCATAACAACACATAATGGTATTTCAGTGTTCAAATAGCCAAATGTAGCCAGGAAGTGTGTGGTGTGAAAACCGATTCATGGTCTAATCATTTGAAAGCCTTGTAAAGGAAAAATCTAACATTGGCTAAATTAAACGGATACAGTTGACACACATTGAAATGTTTAAAAAAGGCCTGTCAAGTACTACTGCTACAATGGTATCATATTGTGGTAAAGGACCAACATACTTTACACTGGTTTTGTCATCATTCAGGTTTAGGCCATAAATAGTGGTGAGATCACACATGAGGTGGTAATGGACGCCTTCATTGTAGCATCTGGCTCGAGAATATGAGATGGTTAACCTGAATTCAACCTCTGTTCCCTGACACCTGTTTTACGGCCAGGAACAGGTGCACTGAAGAGTGAAATGAAAAACTGACATCACCAGAGATAAGAATTCAAAATGTTATAGCGAGGATTTAAAAGCAGTTAATATTGCTGGACTTGACACGTCAGTCTGGAAGCTTTTTTGCAGCGAAGCCAATCTATGACTTTATAACGCCAGCTGCAGTTGTTTTAGCAAGTGACTAGCAAAGATATACTGAAATGATGGAGCCGCTTCAGTCAATTTCTTGTAGTACTTAAAAGGTGTAGTCAGCCAGGCTGGCGAAAAGATTGTGAATATTCACATTGGATGCACATTGTCTGCATCCCATTTTTTTTTCTGTGTCTGTCTGTGAAGTAACATATGCTAGATTTTATTTACAGCACGTACAGAGAACAGCTATACAGTAGCGGGCTGACCTTTCTGCGACAATTCGCTGAATTTTACAAAAAGGTTATTAGATTTCAATTGCTTAATACACCTTTAACAGCTTGATTATTGCAGATAACAGAAAAGCAGAAACTATCTTAGTTCAGTAGGCTTTCATACAGTATTTCATTCTAATTCTTACACCTACAGTATAATACCGGTTTTATAGCACATAAATTATTAATGCATTCAAGGATCTTGCACCAAGCTTGCTATGATTTTAACTCAGCTCAAAAAAAGGACACTTTATATTTTTTGGCATTTACTGGTCTGCTGTATGTCATGAATTACTGCTGTTAACTGAGCTAGATTTAAACCACATGGACCTTACATTTCCACTTCAGTTTTATGCAATATCTTAGTGTAATAAAATAATGCACTACAAAAAAGACCATAATGGAGCAATAGCTAGTCATTGGACAGTAGTTGTCTTTGTACAATTAGGCTACACAGTGTGTTGCTAACTAGACCCAGAGTAAACAAGTACATAGCTGTGAGCAATATAAATGTGTTCCTTTGTTATTAAGGTGCATGCACCCTCATTGGCGAAATGAGGGTTAACAAAAACATAAAAGCATGCATGCCACTCCCAGACATACAGTAAGCTCTCAGTGAGAGCGCTCTACCACCCCCCAGCTTCTGTAAGTTTAACATCACCCACTGGTGCCAAACTATGTCGATCTGGGCGACGCTATAACACTGTCGAGGAGTGTGTATTTTAAAGTGTGAATGTCTCCATTAAACTTGGATTCATCGCCTCCAACGCTGGCTGTTATTATATAGCTCTATGGTTCTAACAGACGCCGGCATCTCCCCTCATAATATCACGGTCAACTGGGCAGGGACTTGGTCGGGAGAAATGGCTCTGTGTGACAGAGCAGCTCATAAATAACACAGGATGGAAATACAAAGAAACCTGGGGAGAAAGAGAGCGCTTTCTGTGTGCCTCACACAGCGAGGGGAACACACGTTGTAACTCATCAATGACACGCAAAATACAACTGAATGCACAGGCTACAGTGTTGCTGTCTTAATGGTGCCCATCCATCACGGACAAAAGCCGAATCACAACGTCTCATCCAAGCCTGTTCTTTAGCTCGTCAGTCACGTTGTGTATCCACGAGATGCCTCAAGTCACATGATAGACACCATCACATCTGGGAGTTTGGGATGGCGTGAGGCTTAGCACAAACGTGGCTCGTGCAACGCCCTGATTATCTGTCAGTGGAGTCGCGTGATGAGAACCTGTCTACTTCTTCAGCCCAACACGTCGGAGCAATGTGGGGTGCAGAGGAAGGTGATAATTAGGTTGATGCCTGCCTTACAGTATATGTTAGACAGGCTCAGTCTCACTGGCTCTCATTAAATCTAATCGTATGACGCGTGTACATGCACACATTCACCAAGAAAGGCTTCAGAATACCGAGAATTCAGACAAAGAAAACCAAACAGTAGCAAATGGAACAATTCATTATTTTGCACTTCAAACATGTACGTGTATTGTCTTTCGGCGGAATTTGTATTTTCCTTCCCGTATGTATGAGGCTGAAGGTGCCTAATGTAGGCAGCTCACACACACAGGGCTTGTGACACCCATGTAACTTTTCATTCTCAGTGCGGTGACCTGAATGCATTTAGGCTGCTCAGCCATCCAGAGTGTAGAGCAAGAGCACTAGATTACGTGCACTCACACGATTACGATATTAAACATTGCCAACAGTGCAAGCTAACGTCTACTGCCATTCCCTTTGCAGTGATGCCACAGATCTATGAAAGGTTTGGTCCCCACTCATACTTTTATTGGGTCTGGCTGTATAGTGCATTTATGTATGTATTTCTGTTCGGGTGCCTGTGTGCTTGGTTTGCATGCCGTGTCTGAACACAATTGTGCAGGGACACAAAACACTCACATGTTCTACACTACACACATGTAGATCTATTATGTATACACTACACCCTGCTCAAAACAGAGCCATTTAAAATTCTTCTGAAATCATTCAGTGTTACCAGACCTTCCCCACTGCCATTTTGACTGCATGTGAATGAGGATATAATATCCCCATTCATCATGCACTGGCTTGTTCACATCCACTAATGCAGTTCAAGAGCTCTGCTTGGACAGCTTGCACAGTTCTGACTGTGTATGTACCGTGCTCTACCCAGAGAAGGACGCCGTGTTCTCAGAAATCACGGCGGCACGGTAGTGTTTCATTGACCGCACCAGCCCCACCACGCAGCTCACGTGAAGGCCAAACTGCCGTACCAACTTTAAAGAGTCTGTAAAGCTTTAAGGAGGTGTGCCTCCTTCATCTTCATCCACATACCCTTCCTCCCTTCCTTCCGGCGGAGGAAGGAAGTGAAGTGAGAGTGAGAGCCCATTTATGCTTCTGCGTCAAAGCTACAGCGTCACCTACAGATAGGGCGTAACCGATGCGTTAGGCTACGGCGTAGGCTGACGTGCACCTCTCCAAAAATGTAACTAACTGTCCATCCGATTCGACACAGCAGTATTGTGGATGCAAGCCCATATGCCATAGTGCTTTGGAATTCAGTCAGGACTACTAATATTTATTAACTTCATTATTTACATTGGGAGGTATGGCTCTGTTCTGGGAGGTCCTTGCCCTGCCATGCGCATACATGGAAACATGGAAAGCCACAGCAGGGACAGCAGCAGCAAGCCCCGCCCCCCACCCCCGAGGAACAGAGCAAGCCACAAGACAACATGCAAAGAGCAACACAGACACGCAACAGAACAAGTGGTTCAGGGTGAGGCGGGGGGAGCTAACGGGCTAGCAGGAAGGGGCAGGTAAACCATCTTAAGTATAAAGTTATTTGAGCAATCCGTGTATCTGTTAGCTAGTCTGTCAGCTGACAATCCAACAACGTGACTCGTCTCCCTTTGACAATCCTAATTATGAGATTCACTGGAAAGAAATGTTTTTATGTATATATTGCTTGAGCATTATTAACCAAGACTAGCCTACAACTGCACATGACAAGACAGGGATTTTCCTGGGATTCCTGGGGATACAGACAGCGACAAGCGGTCTATTATAAATAACATTTTGTGTCGGCAGATTGTTTAATATGATACATGTTGGTGTAACTAAGTAAATAAATATTTTGATATGCTTATTTCAAAATGTTTTACACTCTATAAGTGTTCTATCGGGAGCCAAGACGTTGGCATTTCCTTGTTGTTAAGGCAGTGAAAATCTGTCTTTTAAAATATTATTTTGTGTCGGCACAGACTATGATATGCAGTATGTTGGTGTAATTTTTAGATTCTTATTTCAAAGCGTTTTATAGGCGTAAATAGGCCTTGAGGGTCTGGGTCCCCCTTTTCTGTCTGTTTTTGTGGGGTTACCAGATATTTTTGAAATTGTTGTTAATACATGATTTAATTGAAATTTGTTAATATACTTATATAATTTGTTTTTGTATTAAGTTAAGGAAAACCATTTGTAATACAATCAAATACTCGTAAGATGCTATTCCATTAAGTCATGTTAAAGCACAATCCGGTTGTTTCTGCAATATGTGAAAACTTCCCTCCTCTCCCCCAGCATTCCTTGCCGCTATTCCCTGCCCCTGACCCTCAAATGTCTGGTAAATATTGGATTTTTGTGGATCCCAAAGGCAGAAAAGTGACAGAGAATTACACATTTCCGGAGAGAACTGAGGTCAATGGGTTATTTTAGAATACAATACATCTAAATTGGATCCCTATTGGCTGATGAATGCACAGCAATTTGACTCCTTAACAGGGTGGCTGCTGGTGTAACAGGCCAGCAGGGTAGGGAACGCAGTTTGGTTCCAGCATTAGGTCACACGCCTCATGTAATCAATATATTTTGAACAAAATCAAGCAATATTTACATGAACGAGTATAACTTGTCACTTATACTCTCGTGTATTTATTTACTCTCTTAACCATCCCTTCTGCTCTCTGCATTGTGGGTTGTAGGCTTAATCTACACGTATTATTCAATATTTTCTCATGAAAATTACTTTTCAGATAGCATCTGTCTACGTGACAACATTGCAAAGCAACATTGCAACATTGCAAAGCAATGGTGAATGGTGTGAAAATGTTTGCAAAATAATTGGCTTTAAATTGAATAAAGTAGAAAGATTATCTTACCTGTCAAAAAGTCAGTGAATTTTGTGGCAGCACGAGATTTGCCTTCACAGAATAATTAGGAAAATAAGCTTCTACAAGTGTTAGTATTTCCTGCGTGACTCTGAGGCTGTCCAGGAATTTAGGAAACCACAAAGCCAGGAGTGAAAGTTCCAAGGTGGGAGTGACCATCAAGTCAGCCTGTCTCTGCAGATACACGCACACGCACACACACGCAAGCGCGTGCACGCACACACACACACAGGACATAAAAGACACAGAAACACGGATCACGGCACGGTTTGCCATTCACAGACAAGCTGGCTACTTAACCTATAACTGCTGCAATACGTATTAATTTTTGTACACACAATACGAACTTTCGTTAGCTACTTGTACCAACCGCCAGGTTCACTTAGGTACAGTAGGATTAAGTCCTTCTCTACTTTGATGAGCAGCTAGGACTACTGATAATCCTTTTCCACAAATCAAATTATTCACATTTATTATTATCAAGTTCACAATACAACCAGGAAGGTTTACGACTTATCTCAACTCCAGTGAAACACAGCATAGAATATTTGGCTATTTAATAGATATATTAATAATTTTTATTTAAAATTTTAATTTCTAGTAAGAAACCCCCTATTTTAGCTTTCCTGTGTGTAGTTTACTGATAATGTGGCATATGGGTTCTTTTTGCAAATCAATGCGACTAGGTTTATCACATTAGAAATCACACCTAAATGTAAAATGGTCAATGTGATCACAGATAATGATGGATGGGTTAACTAATTAGTTCAATAGCACAATACCCCTGCAGTGCAGTCTCTATTTAATGTACACAAGGCTGGTAAGGCTCCTAATACACAGCTCAATGGGAGGTGCCAGTCTATCCCCAAGCCGAATGTGACAAATGCGTTTATTTCCATGCAGGTTTGCAACCTGTCACTTACATTATTGTGCAGCGTCATCCATTCAAATGAGTTACCCTGCCACCGTCCTCAGACTTGTGTCGGCTCCATTTACATCTCATTATTGCAGGATTGCCTTTCTACCTCTGATATCTGCCTCAAGACCCCATCTGGTGTGTTCACAATGACATGCGCCATTTCCCTCAATGCCTCCGGGCCTTATAGCTGGCTAACACGAACAAGGAATCCCTCCACCGGATAGGGTAAGCGGGGCGAGAGACAATATCCAACCGCAGCTCTTGAAATCAAATCAAGATGAGACTAAATGTATTATCCAATCACTGTGGAAAGGCGTAGCGTCTGCTGTGACCCCCTTCTTGACATTTGCCAAACCAGGCCCACGTGTTGCCATGGGAATGGCTTGTCAGTTAAATGATAATAGACCAGCAGAGGAATTTCTTATGCAAATGCCCATGCCTACAAATGCCCATACACATATACCAACAAATATGGAAGCTTGGCGCATGGCTTGTTGTTGGTGGACGTGGGGGAGAGGTAGAGAACCGTGCGAGCCTACAGATGGCAGCAATATGAGGAGGAGTAGAGAGGAATACAAGTCACTCATCACCAGAGGGAGCATTGTTCTCTAGTATGACATTACACTGCACAGAATGTTTAAGAACAGTACCAGCAGCATCAATGAATGTCCTCCCCTTATAATTTCCACAGATTAATTTAGATTTACAGTTTTGTATCAGTTGATAAAAGCAGTGTATAGCAGCTGCTGGATCCCAGAAAGGCACTCATTAGCATGCAGCACCCATTGCACTGGGCAGTGAGAACAAAGGGTTATAGTGGAGGAATGTGATTCTTTGTTGTTGGGCTGATTAATCAGCAGCCCCGTAGACCACAGCTGGAGCTCTTCGCATTGTGATACGGGGCTGTGTGTGTGTGTTTGGGGTGGGGGTGAGATATGTGGTGTAGGGTTTTAGTCATGCTATGTGTAGCGGTGTGTGTGTGTGTGTGTTTGTGTGTGTGTGTTTGGGGCGGGGGTGAGATATGTGGTGTAGGGGCTTTAGTCATGCTATGTGTGGCGGTGTGTGTGTGTGTGTGTGTGTTGAGGGTAAAAGCGGTTTGTTTATATGATGGGGGGTGAGGTATAGGTTTGTGTGTGTGTGTGGGTTGTCATGGTAATAGGGGTTGGGGTGGGGAGAGGGCCAAATGAGCATCCATACATGTGCTCAATTTCACGATTCGTAAGGCAAATTCTCACTGGGAGTGGCTCTGAGCAACATGCCTCTGCATTGTAGGGCGATGAGTATCTCCAGTAAATGCAATTAGACGACAATGTGCTCAACGGCAAGCGCTGGCCAGGCCTCAATATTAGCATTGGCTTCAACTGACAGAATCAATCCTTTGAATAATTCAAAAGGCGTGCATGCCGGTATGCTGTCAAGCTGATGAAATGTACCCAACAGCTCCCGGGGCCAGTTACACCCATGCAAGTGCACTGCAGTATGCATGAATATTCTTGCACTGTTTGGCTTGAGCATTTTACATGTACACCAGTTTGCAAATGCGCACGATGCATATAGCCTGTCCTATTGAGTCCGTGCATGCACAGCATATTTGTGCATGCGGTACGAACACACAGTTTCCCTGGTAACGGCATTCACACCCCTCGTGCTACAAAGGTTCTCATATCCCTTTTTTCCTCACCTCATCCATTCCACCCGCATCTATCACTCTATTCTCTGTCCGTCAGTGCAGGAGCGTTTCCACCGGTTACAAGGACAGAGATCTAGAGCAATGTACTGTAGAAGTGGGGGCAGAGCGAGGAGCGGTTGGGAGCAGGGGGGGGATGTCTGTACAGGCGAGAAGGCCCATGGGACAAGCATCCAATGTGCCGTAAACCATAACGGCCTAATGACGGGCTGATTTCTTATTTCCACGAAGCTTTGGCCCATATCTCATCCACCACGACAATCCCACAGGGACTCGTATGCAAGCCTGTATGGCCAGCCAGCACTGCACACTCAGCAGTGGAGGAGGGGTGGCAGAATTGGGGAGAATAGAGATGGGCTTAATCAACAACTGTTTTTAGGGCCTGAGAGCCATTCCTTATGAGCCCATGTGTGACCTTCACTGCGGTTTATTCGCCACTGTGTTGTCCCACAATGTGGGTCACGCGTGGGTGATTTAGGGCGGTTAGATGGTACCCTGCCGCATTGGTTTTCAGCGTTGGCTGCCCCAGATGTTTGAACACTCCCTCCAGTCTCCAGATCTCCCCCGTGCTTATGCCTAAGCCTTTGTTTATCGATCTCAAACATATTTTCAACAACAATGTCAATGGCTCTTTCTGCACATCACAATTGTGAACAATCTCTGTTGGTTTGTGCTAGTGTTCAAAACAGGAATTGTAGACAGGTGATGACGACAAGCCGGGATGCTGCATGCATAGTAGAAGTTATGGCCGGTGGCCATTAGCCTCTCTTAAATGTATGGTCAGTCATTATTGCTAACTTTGAGCTAAAATCAAAACAGTATCGATCTGCATTGTGAAGCATAGCGTAGTGCTACGGCTTTGTTGATACGAGCGGTGTTTGCCAGTTTGTTAATCTTACTATTCATGGAGCCAGGGCTGTGTAGAAGTATCAAATTATGTTTTCAACATGCACAGAGAACAGGTAAGCTATAGCGAGATATTTGTGGAATCTGACAAAAAGTGTATTAGTTTACATTTAGCTTGCATTAGCTGACTTTACCTGCATGGGCAATGACAGAGGCACCAGCAATTTACTTTCAAAGTAATTGAACACCTCTGGGCATCTTAATAAGCTTTACAGGCAGTGTCAAAAACCCTGTCCCTATAGACTGCACTATATATACAGTCTATATAATGTATATACAGTCTATATCCTGTATAATTTATAGTATATACACTGTAGAGTATACAGTATATACTGTACATGCACAGTATATTATGAAAGACTTCTAGAAGAACTTGCGAGAATGAAGACCATGCAAGTTACCTGTAGAATCAAAGTGTTTCATTCAAGGAGATCAGACAATTTCGTAAAATACATTTTCCTTTGATGTACCTTTTTAATAATGCAACTCATTTGATTTGAGGTTAAAAAAATGGGGATAAGATGAAATCTCTGTGAGTGAGGGGAGGGGGATCCCCATTAACATTAACATTTTAATTTGAATCGTATCGTATGAGCGTACTGAGTGTACCGCTGAAAAGGTCCTGGGGTGATTTTTAACGAATATGAATATGACGAGTAGTCCTGTTTTCAGCCCATAAAATAAAGATTTTTATAAAAACTGGATTTTTGTCATTATTAACATCAGCATTGATATGTCTCATCAGATCAACCCTATTGGTTAGTTTACAGCTCATAAAGCACATGCTAGGGTGCAGTTATACTTTGAGGATCTCAATAGCCATGTACAGTATGTGTGCATTGCCATACTGTATATAGGGAAAGGTATTTTGGGCAAGGAATTCAATTCTACTATCCAATTATTATCAGTTATCTGTTTTCAATCCTCTTATTTTGTGTTGCTAATCCTAGAAACCCTATACATTATTGCAGCATGATTTGTCTGAGATGACCTGCCAACAACTGCAGTATTATGCAGTATTACGTTGTAATAAATATAACATTTGAGCAGTATTCACAGTAGTGCTGTACCAAACGATTATTTTTTTTGTCGATTAATCTATCGATTATTTTTTCGATTAATCTATTATCTCTTCGATTAATCGGATAACTACATTATTGATAATATAGAAATCCAGTCGATGCCATAGGGTGCTCCCTCA
>JAODUH010002402.1:0-12055 GCA_027564835.1 Typhlichthys subterraneus | reverse complement strand
CCCCCCCCGCACATACAGTATTTGGTTGTAAACTGAGCCATGGGACAAGTATGCAAACACATGCACTACACTTCTCTAGCAGGATAGTGTTGTGGGAGTGTTGAGACTCCCGGACAGAAGGTCATGGGTTCAAGTCCCCGGAGTTAGCCTACTTGTAAGAACTCCTAAATCTGCTCCTTGTAATATTAATCATTGTGCGAGTCACGTATGATTAAAACGTCCGTTGAATGACTCTTGTTTGCTTTCGCTTGTTTGTTTGTGCGTGCGTGTGTGTGTACTACTCAGTGATGGCTGCCGAATGCTGGAGATGCTCAACCTGTCCTGGTGTGACCAGATCACACGTGATGGCATCGAGGCTCTTGCCAGGGGCTGCTCTGCCTTACGAGCCCTGTTCCTTAGAGGGTGCACGCAGGTACCTTACTGCCATGTCTGGACACACACGCACACATGCACGCACACACACGCGCACACGCATGTATGTGCACGTTAGCTTTTTACTTTGTTGGTTCATCAAAAGAAACAATTTGTCTTTAGTTGGAAGACGGAGCGTTGAAACATTTGCAGAAGCACTGCCAAGAACTCACCACCATCAACATGCAGTCGTGCACAGTAAGACAAAGTATTTGTTGTGGACGGGGGGAGGAAGGGAGAGGTAGAAAAGAGCGATTAGGGGGCAGAGGGGAGGACGAGAGGATTGATTATGGGAGGGAGGAATGTGTCTACTGTGTGTGGAAAGCCTTTAAGGCGTTTCTGTGCGTATGTACCTTGTGTGTGTTCACAGCAAATAACAGACGACGGTCTGGTCAGCCTGTGTCGTGGATGCCACAAGCTGCATATCCTGTGTGTGTCTGGCTGCAGTAACATTACCGACGCCTCACTTACTGCATTGGGGCTCAACTGCCCCCAGCTCAAGTGAGAATACGTGCACACACACACACACACACACACACAATACCGTATAAAGCCTAGATACCCTAAACAGATATGGACAGATATAATAAAATAATAACTAAAATAAAATATAAATGCTCATGCATCAATGTGTTTTGTGTGCTTACAGAGACTGTGTGTGTGTTTATGTTATTACTACAAACATAAAAACACATAGAAAGTACAAATATAACCAAATGCCCATACATTGAGCCTGCAAACAGACACACGGTGTGGGATAGGTGGGTGTACAACACTGATCTGTTCCGTTGCTCTGGGTTGAAGTTTGGCAGCTTGGTCTCAACTACCACTAAGTCATTGCTTGTGACAGGAAGTGAAGTAGCGATTCTGTACTCTCAATTTTGCAAGTCACATATAGCATTCAAGGTAGAGAAATGTGACAGTAGGTTTCTACTTTGATTATGAATACTGTATATTAGTAGGCCACAATTTAACACATTCTCAGTGACAATACCTACCGTTGCTATGTCCACTGCAAGCCTTTATGGCCTCCAGTAGTACAAATCACTTCTATTTATAGGCTTTCCAGTTCTGTTTGTATTCAGTGAGTCAAGTCAATTTTATTTATTTAGCCCTTAATCACATTGCCGTTTCAAAGGGCTGTACAGGCTACATTTCATATGGAAACAAACAACACCCCCTTAACCTCCCCGGGCAAGGAACATCTTCCATTAAAAACCCCATAAGGAAACAATAAGGGAAGAAAACTTGAGAAGGCAGAAGAGAAAACACCCCTCCAGGATGGTTAAGATGCAATAGGTGATGTCGACATCACCCATATGAGCCTGATGCATAACCCAGTATCCTCCTTCCCATATGTTGTCACTGGCAGACAACCCCTGATTAATAAAGGTATAATCAGTTATTCTGGAAAATGCTTGTTGATGTTTGAACTCGATCAAAACAAAAGCACTTCTCCCTTCAATGCCTATTCCAGGCCTATTCAATTGGCGGCCTGTGGGACAGATGCGGCCCACCAACTGCCCCCATGTGGCTTACGAGGGGATTGCACCCTTGAGCACTATACATTTAGTTCAATGTACTGTAGAATCACTATACAAATCAAGTCCATATATTAGTGTAAATTAGTTATGAACTGTTCTACAGCCAAGACATCATGACATAGTCTGTTTGTAAATGTAATGTAGTAGTCCAGACCTAATAATCATTGGCATGAAATTAGTCTGAGTGTCAAGTCCATACATGTGTGCACATAGCTCATGTTAGTGAGGATAATTGTTGGGTATGGTACTAGTCACATTTGAACCCATACTGGTAGGAACACCTGGAATATGGTGCCAATCGTCTACCCAACTTTACTTGTTTGTGTTTGTGTTTTTGACTTTTCTTTGTGTAACAAAGTCTCCTTCACCAGTGTTAAGAACAATATATATCGGTTTTTTTTTAGGAGGTGTCACACTGCTGCATATTCTCCTCACTAATTGTGTGTGTGCGTGTGTGCGTGTGTGCGTGCGTGTGTTGTAGGATTCTAGAGGCGGCACGGTGCTCCCATGTGACAGATGCTGGTTTCACTGTGCTGGCCAGAGTGAGTGTTTCCTCCCTCTGTCCTCCTCTCATTATCGCCGTATCGGCTCCGTTCATAAATCTCACAATGTCTGGCCGTCTGGGTCTGTATCTCTATTACAGAATTGCCACGAGCTTGAGAAAATGGACTTGGAAGAATGTATTTTGGTAAGATAACCCAGTTGCTTTGTTAGTACGCGACACTAGGCTCCACAGCGTACAGTGGTGTTCTCCTCTTGATTCCATAAGCCGGGGAGGAATTGTTTACATGGCTGTGATACGTCTATCTCTGGTTATAGGACTAGCATGTGTTTGTAACATGCACTTAAGACATACTTTGATGAGCTTGTCCTTCCCCAACCCCCAGGTAACCGATAACACCCTGGTTCAGCTTTCTATTCACTGCCCCCGTCTGCAAGCGCTGGTAAGCGTTTCTGTTTGTTAAAGTTGCACTTTATACCCAAAGTGCTTGACCACTGCAGCTCTGGAACACCTCCATATTTGATCCTACTCACACAGTGAGCCCAACAGAGGCAACAATAACTAAACAAATGGGAATAAAGTATATCGATTTTAAGAAGGTATGTTAGAGGTTGTTTAGATGGAGGCAAACAAGTGAAGGAAATTGATCCCAATATACCCATCTTAGCACATTCTTAAGCACGTTGCCTAATGCTACCTTCACCTTACTACATGTAAACAGGGATTACATTGGGCCGAGCTCCAGCACATAGGAGCTGTGCTCCGGCTGAGCTCCCCAACACTTCCAGTTTAGGCAAACCATTAAAAATAATGTCTCCTGGACCCCCGCAAATAGGATACAATCTCCCAATAAAGCAAAGTCTCACGTAAAATCTAGTGATTATCAGACGGTAATGCAGCAAAAGTTAGCGCGAGACAGAACAAAGATGAACGCGTTGCGAGTTAAGGCTCCCCCACATACAAAATCCCAATTTAAACACTCCATGTAAATATACTCAAGTTGTCGCTTTGCATAGAAACATCTGCTAAATGACGGGCTTGTTGTGAAAGTATCGCTTAAGTAAACTGAAGTGAATAGCTGTAAATACATCGTTTCTAACCCCGTGGGGTGAATTGTATTGTGTTACAGGTTGACCGTCAGGGTGTTATGCCTTATACACGGTGTGTGCTGCATGTACAGCAGTTGTACCTGTGTTGTTCCTAACCCTGTGGTCTCTGGCCAGTCCCTCTCCCACTGTGAGTTGATCACAGATGACGGCATCAGAGCCCTCAGTACCAGTGCCTGTGGACAGGAGCGCCTCACGGTGGTGGAACTGGACAACTGTCCGCTGATCACTGACGTGACCCTGGAGCACCTGAAGAGCTGCCACCGGCTGGAGCGCATCGAGCTCTACGACTGCCAGCAGGTCACCCGGGCTGGAATCAAACGCATCCGGGTCAGTGGGTGTCATGGGGGGGGGGGGGTGAAATCTTATTTATATTAGCAAGATTTTTTATTTAAAATTATTTAAAATTACTTTAAATTTTGTTGACACTGGATTTCTCTTTTTCCCTATCAGGCCCATCTTCCAGAGATCAAAGTCCACGCCTATTTTGCACCGGTGACACCCCCTCCCTCTGTGCACGGAGGGGGCCAGCGCCTTTGTCGCTGTTGCATCATCCTCTGACAGTGGAGGGCCAGCAGGGGGGACCACCTCTGTCTGCAGGTCCTGCTGCTCTAAATGGGGAGGGGGGAAGGGGGGGTGGGGGGCCGAGTGCGGAGGAGCCGGACCCAGTCACTGCTCCTGGCCAGTGATCGACTGATCGCCGCTGATCAATGAACCCCTCTCTCCTCTCCTCCTGCCCATCCATCAGACGCTCCCTCGCTGTAGTAGGGAAGGAGGGGGAGGTGGGTGGGTGGATGAGGGTGGATATTTCTCTCTCTCTCTCTCTTCTGTTGGTCTCTTTGTGCTTTTCGCCTCTCCACCCTGGATTTTATTGCCCCATCCCCCCACATCCATCAGGATAGGAGTGGACAGTGAGGGTGGAGGAGACCGAAGGATTGTGTTCAGGCAGTGGGCGACCGCTGTGGCAGACATTTTGGAGAACAGCTCCAGAACGGTTACATCTCAACCAATCACGACGCCGCACCTGTGTTGACCATCCCGTGAGTCATTTTGCTTTGACCAACCGACACGCAGTGCCGAGGGGGGAGGGGAGATTGGTGTCATGGGAATTGAAGTTCTTTTTATTCCGATACTGTATATCCCTCTTGGCACGTTCCGCTAACCCTTCCAATATGGAGGACAAAACAAAACAAAAACACAAAAAAAACGTGGCACACATAATAAGAGAAGTGACATTGTTGTGCATCTATGAATATTCAGTTTGATATTTTGATTCTGTTTGTACAGAGAAAAAAATTACAATAATGGCACCTCGTTCCAAAATAGAGTGGACCTAAAAAAAATTATTTTTGTTTTCCTTCCCCTGTGCTTATTGTAATTGTCCCTGCTTGTCTATACAGAGAGGATATGTGTGTGTTTTCTTTCTGAAATAATGAAAAAGGAGAAAAAAAGCAATTAATGTGTGTGTGTGAAAGAAGTGGACTGTATCAGTCAGAATATGTTGACATCCAGTCGGCTGTATGTACTACACGGGGACTCGGGGCTTTCCCTGTGAACTATGTTGTCTCACATAGTGTTGTCTCTGTTCCAGACGTGCCTGTAGTCCTGTGCACCAGCCCTACCTGACCACTAAGCTCTTGTTTACTTGTTGGATTAGCACAGATAAGTCTCCTTACTAAGAACTACACCCTATATCAAATGTTTAGCTTCAGTATAGCTATTTCACTGCGTTCCTACGGAACCATGTCCCTTTACAATAGGAACTGTGAATTGCTGCACACCCTAATCTATGTACGTCTCTCACTATTTGGATTTGAAGAAATTAAATGTTAATTGATGTTTTTGGAGGTTTATTGTCCCATTAAATGGGATTCACTTAGATATGGCAGTGTGTGTCTAGCATCCACACTTACATAAAATATTTTGGCAAAGTATTATTTCGGTTGGATGGGCAGGTACAGTATGGGCAACATGGTGACACGTATAGATAGATCATGAAAATGAAATATATATACATTTTTTTGGCCAATTTGGTGTAGTTACCTGCATGCTATCCATCATTACATGTGCTTGCACAAGTTCATAATTCACAAATACTACTTGAATCGTAGTTAACATTGTATACCATTCTAACTTGACTAGACGAGAAGAGATGGTATTCTCATGATGAAATTATGGTTTCTAGATGAGAAGGTATTCTCATCTAGTCAAGTTTTAAGACATTTAATGTATTAAAATAAATAATTGTCCCTTTTTTTATAATGCTGAGCAGTGGGTGTGACTTGATTTTACTTCCCAAGTAAAACAAGTAAACAGTAGTAGCTTCCAGTCCCCTAATGGTTCAGTTGAAGAGGTGCACAGGTTACAGATGCCTTGCTTCAGAGGAGACCACAAAGAATTAAACTAAATTGTACTGTGAGGCGACTGAAACTGGCTGTGATAGTGATACTAATGCCCTCTTCCTTACAGCTGTTTTAACTGGAGTTTTATGTTTAAGAAAATAAAGAAATACATGAGAAAAATACAATAAATGAATAAATAAAGGTATCGAATAGAAAATGGGCCTTGTGTTTATTGATTGAAATTTGACTATACAGTGTAGGCTACCTGGTTTGCTCACATCACAACAACCAATGAATAAATAGTGGTTTCTGAACTTATGTTTGGAAGAATCGTTATGATTGATTACTCTTGAGTCTAGAGAAAAGTTTAAAAAGCAATCGTATGCTGTGTGTGTGTGTGTGTGCGCCGGTATTCATGTGGAACAAGCGATACAAGCCTATGCTCGCATTATCAGACAAAATCCATGAACCCCACCTCATGCTAACCGCAAGATGTCGCCGAAGAGTCGTACAATTTACAGACACGCCCACATAAACAGGGGTTTTATGTTTCTGCAGTTCTGCCGCCGGCCCGCTTGACTAAACCCTTCCCTGAGAAAATCTTGCAACAACTTGTCGAATATAAATAATGGAAATACACACGAGTAACGTAGCACAACACATTTAACGTGCTAGAGATTTTACATCAGGCAGACTTCTGGATAGCTGTGCGGTGTCGCAAGACCCTTTCAGCAAATCGCTGCTCGGTTGCGCCGCCTAGCAGCAAATTGCCTTCACCGGCGGCGCGCAAGCTTGCAGCGGATAAGGCAACCTGAAGACAGCTCCCTCACATATTATATACCCAGATTCAGCAGATTGGGGAACGGCGAAAGTGGAGTTTGTGTCTTGTCCTCCAGGTTTGGTGTCAGTTGACTTTAAACGGATTTTGTGGTTCAACGCTGAGCAGACTTTCCAGGTCATGGCCATGGAATACCAAAGCGGAATGAAGCAAGGCGCCAGGCCTGCCGATAACTAGCTAGCATAGCTAACAGCTTGTACATACCTATCTGTTTGGCTCGCCGTGCTAACCAGCTAGCTACTATTTTTGTTATCATACCAGCTAAACACCCCGCGGTGGTAGCTTGTTTTGAATAGGGTCGATAATTAAAAATACCCTTTTAGGTTCAACACATTGAACTTTCTGGAAGTTACCTTCACGGCAGCTACTGTACTACTACACTTTGGTGGTGTTCAGTCAAACGTCAACAACAACATCAACAATAAAAAAGAAATCAGGTGTCAAATCCATGTTTTGACAGGGGATTGGATGTTCGTGGCCAAACACAAATTGGTCTTAGCCCAAACCGCACAACAACGCTTTCCCTATACGGGACCACAGTTACTCTCTCCCCCGACTCTGGACACCTCGTCCCACACCGTATTTTCTCGTGTCTGCGGCTGGCCACGGTAGCTGGCCAAACAGCGCCGAGTGCCAAATGGAGGAGCATGACAACATGGACTATTTTTACCAGCAGGTACTGCAGAAAGATGTCACCCGCAGGCTGCAGGTCGCTCAGGACCTTATCGACTATCTAAACGACCCGAATCGGTCGCCGGACGTTGAACAAGATAAACCCCGGCTTGATAAGACCATTGCCGAACTAACGGGATGGGTGAACTCCAGCAATTTCAAGGTGAGTAGTTGTGGCAAGCCACTTTATGTGGACAGGATATTGCATCTACTGCAGTTTGCACTGCAGCAATACTTATTCCTAACATATTTTTCAGTGTAATTTAGGAGTAAGCTTCATAAAGGGACATTTTCTTTGGTACTGGCAGGCTGCTTGAAACGAAAGGCGCATACATTCCCAGACGACCTGTCAGCGCTTGACGCCATGAGAAGGAGCATTTCGTTGGAATTATCTCCTCTAAAACGAATCTGATTTATAGCGATAGTTGCATATTTAACGTGCAATATAGATATAATAACCAGAAATACAAATAATAAAGGGCATGTTCACATTTACAGCCATAGTATTGTTAATAACGTCAATTATGCTGGTTAATAATATACTTTTACATTTCTCTGAGGATTGAGTGTAATGAAGGGGGGAATGTTTCAGGTTTATGTTGTTTATTTTGGTCCAGACAGGCGCATGGTTATTGTGGGCCTTATTTGTGTGTTTCGAAGGAACCCTTTGTCAGGATTGTAGTCTGGAGCAGGGGATGGGGGAGGGACAAATAGCGCTTATTGTTTGGATGTGGTCTTTCACTGCCTTACAACCTCCTCTCTTTTATGTATTCCCTACTTCCTTCTGTTATTCTCGTATTCGTACCTTTTTCCCCATTTTATTTTGTCTAGTGTGTCTCTGTTGTGTATCTCTGGGATCTTTTTGCTGGTCTCAGCATAAAAGCTTGATGAAATGCCCAGTATTTCTGATGGAATTTGAATTGAAACATTGGTTGACCAGAAGACCTGTGTGTGTGTGTGAGAGAGAGACGTGTATTTAGCACAGCTTTGACCTAAACACAATTCATTGTCGTAATCTGACAGTCATTCCAGCCTCTTCATATGCCTGAACATGTATAAAACACAGCACAGCACTCCATCTTTATTAGTGTGATACTAATAAAGTATTGTCGCAATGTCACAAATTACTGTACCAAAAACATTGAAATGTGGGCCTAGATGCAAAACTGCATCCACAACGGCCATTATCGATAGGCACACGTCTCGGTGTACATAGATACTGTATTGGGACAGAAACCCCTTTGTTTAGTTGACACACAACCTGGCAGGCCTATCTTGGAGCAATGGGGGTGACCAATAACCTTCATGCAGAGGTGCACTGGGCAATGCCGATTGGCTCCCGATGGATACAGAAAGGGGCGGGGCCAGCTGCAAAGGATGCTGCTGAGTCAGTGCAAAGAGAGCTGGAAGAACGGAGAGACTGTGACTGTGCAACACGTTAACAGGAGGCAGTTCTGTAGTGGAGTCTAGAGAGACATGTTCTAATAAAGAGCAAAGGCTGTAGAGGTTAAATAATAGATGTGAGAGACTTCTAGGGGATGCTTAGTGTGGTGCGGACTGGAAAGCATCTCTCCACGAGGCAATAAGAAGAAGACACTGTGTCGCACACAGCGTCCTCTCTTTAGTGATGGAGCAGGTGCTCTCACTCTCAATTGTTTGTTTCCTGGCCTCTGTAGCCTCTGTGTCTCTGAGTCTGTGTTGCTCTAGTTGTCATTGTTGCTAGGTCTCAAGCATCCATTGCAGCAGAGAGTCCTCATTTGTTGATGCCACATTATCATACATTATCAACAGAGTTTATTACAGGGGAATGCAACACACACACTCGCAGCATCTCTAGGGTAGAGATGGTCCAGATGATTGGATGCAGACTAGTCAAGAAGGGAATACTCAGAGGTTTAAAGTGCTACTGAACTTATGCTAAACCTTTTACTTTGTAGCTACTTTACTTTAATGTTAAGGTTTGTAATGAGTAGGTAGGTGCTGACATCTCACAGCTGTATTCATCTGTAATTGATACTGACTTCTAAAAAAAAAAAAAAAAACTACATTTACTGTGTTTACACAGCTGAACTCCAGTGCTACTCCATTGCAGAATGTGTTATCACAGGTTACTGCAGTCGTTGAAGAGTTTACTCTACTGTATTAATCCAAAACATTTACCTTTTAAAATAAAGTTAAAATAGTTTGAGTTTAAGACAACATACTACCAATAAACAGCTCTGCAGACACAGTATGTTTTTGAGAAGTGATTCACCTTGTCAGGTGTAGAACACCAAGGTGTGTTCTGTGGACTGAACGTTCTGAACGTTCACTGAACTTTTCCACTGAATACCACATATTAACCTGGGTGTTTTATAAGTATTTTGTGAGTGGAAGTCATCATCACTATTTAATTCTATTACAAAATGTCAGTTTTATTACATCTTTCCACCTTAATTGAATGCCCTCTCATTCTGATATGAAATGCTTGTTATTCTGAAATCTAATGTTGACACAGCCATTATGGACATATCCTTCAATTGGAACAGTGCGCTATGCAACGACGGAAGTCATTTTAGAGCCATGTTGGTTCCACCATCATCTTGTGCATCTGTATTGCTGAGTCACAACAATCTAAAGCAGTAAAACGCAAACGATGGCGTTGTTGTCGTTAGCCATGTGAACCCACAACCTATATGGACAGACCAACTCCTCCCTGTTTTGTAAGCTGCTGTTCAGTCCACTGCCGTTTGCGTTCATTGAACTAGTAGCAAACGTTCCACCGTCCTGAACGCAGGGCAAGTCTTTAGTTTCCTAACATCTTAACGGCTGCGGCTTAATATAAAATATTTGGTATTTACCAGTCATTTGAGTGAATGTCTAATGGACCCCTCCTTCAGCCACATATTCTCAGAACAAATAACTCTCTTTTACGACTCTTTCAGATTGTATGATTTTATCTTGTCTTGGACCTCCGTGTCTTTTTCCCCAAGCTTGTAAAATCCAGAGCAAACCCTGTAACACGGTACGCACATTAGCAGACTAAGCAGTACGCCCCGGTTTTCACGTCTCACAAAGCGTCATTCATGCTGAAGCAAAAAAAGTTAATGTTTTCTGTACGGCACCAGGCACAAGATGAATAACAGCGCCACTGCCTGAGCTCCAGCACCCTGCCGATCTAGCCATGCCACTGGCACGGTGTGTCCACTGTGACTGACTCGTAGTGCTTAGAGTTGATGCTGATGCAGTGTTTGCTGTGTGTTCACGTGTTGCGTACTGCGTGTCTGCGTGTGCTCTTGTATCCACACTATCGCTGGGCCCATTCTGAATTCAGAGCAGCGGGGGTTACCCATGGTGCAATCTGGTCTAGGTTCATCGCAGTCATCCCCAAGAGGAGATTGGAGATTTTCCTCATTTTATTTTCTGTTTCCCCCTCCCCCTTTAAACGAGGTCAGTATGAGGGGCTGATTATAAAAGGCCAGGCTTGTGCTCCATCTCAGTATGATTTCTTTTCCCCTTTAGTATGACTTGGCCCCACGTCTCCCAGTCTCCCAGTCTCCCAGCACCTCCTCCCCCTTCCCCTAATCCCCCCCACCCCATTTGTTTCTGCGGTTACCTGGCTCCTCTCTCGCTCTCCTTCTCTCTCCTTCTCCTTTGACTAAAATAGGGAAGAACTGCAGCCTGTTAATCCAGGGACAGGGGTTGGTCTGGGGATAACGCTTTAACAGATACATTTTTCTCTTATTTTTGGGAATGTTGCGTTCCACCGCCTGCCTGCCAACACAAGCATTCCACCAGCACAGCACCGCATGGGATCTGATTCTAATCAGAGGCGCAGTGGAAAAAAAAGTTTTGCTGTGGGAAAAGATCCCACCTACCGCCAACGTAACCAGACACAGTCACACATGTCTCCCTGTGCGGTGTTATTCCCCCCCTACTTGAGCCGAGAAGCATTCCAAAAGATGGATGACCACAGCCCGTTGAGGCGAAACCTACCTACGATGCTATCGGCTGCACACGCCACAGACAGTTACTCTGTCATCTATGGGAAGCGATAACATCACCTGATTTACTGTGTTGTCGCATCACAAGCATCTGACTTTAATACGCAAGCAAGCAGATACGGGGGCAAAGTGCAATGATTACTGTCTGTGAAACCACGGTGAAGCTGTGTGTTCAACCAGTGTACAGTGACTCTCTCTCTCTCTCTCTCTAGGTGGTGCTGATGGGTATAGACATATGCGAGGCTTTCGTCGACCGCATGGGGGAGCGGTTCAAAGGATACCTTGGGACAGGTGAGACCTATATGCTGGTCAAGTCTCTCTCTTCACTCTGGTCTTGGATGGATGGTCAAATAATTAGAAAGGTTTTTCCTTTTTTTTAAATGTATTTAAGAATGTGAAGTCTTGTTTGGATTATAATCTCTTTTTCAAGAGGACCTGGCCAAGAAGCAACATAAAACAACATGGTTTCAAACAGCCGTGTATCCACGGGTGGGCAACCGCCACCTAATTAGAACCACCGCCCACCCAACCAGTTTGGTTTGGTTAACTATTTTATAAATATCAGTAGTTATTTATTAATCATAAATTATGAATGTTATGCCCCCACCCAACTCGCCACAATATTCAAGCTGTCTGGCAGGTGACAGGTGTTTTATT
>JAODUH010002401.1:0-12055 GCA_027564835.1 Typhlichthys subterraneus | reverse complement strand
ACCTTGTGACTTATCCCGGTGGCGTGGGTGCTAGTGCTTCAATGCTTCGCTAGCAGCGTATGACGTAAACAAACGAAAAAAATGTTTCGGAAGCGACCCAGACTGTAGAAAGCAACTGAGATTGCAGCCTCCAACCGGAAGCGACCCAGACTGGCGCGCTGCGGCCAGACTCCTCTCAAACTAATCGCAATCTGACTTTTTTATCAAATAATGCAGCCTCACATTAAGACCTCAAGGAACTGTGTCAACATGTGGAACAAGGGAATACATTGTCTCCTTTAAAGCACCCTGCCTAACAAGCTATTGTTAGGTGTAAGAGGAACCACATAACTGAGCTAAAATACAGTACGTTAGACTATGGAGTAAATATGTGAGCATGTTAGATTAAATTGCCAATTTCGTAGCTTCACATCTGACCACCCTGAAAACAAGGGTGGTCTTGTTGGCCAACCTGCAGTGTACTGAGGGCAGTCTGGTGAGGAGTCCATATCTGGGGTGCGTGGTGTGGTGGAGTGTCAATAACCGGGGTGTGTGGGGTTAGTCACAATCTTCTCAGTGCTCCCCAAGGTCTTGGAGGCAGGTTGCGGATCTACTCATAGAGATGCTTTCATTTTACCACATTAAACCCTGAAGTCCAGGCAATAACATGTCGGGGGGGGGGGGGGGATATAATTACTGAAGGTCTCCTTCAAAAGGCATGAATGAAGCATTGTCTAGGTACATGAACTGTCCTCTCTTTGGTCTATTTCAGGCTCATAAATCAACAGTCTGGCAGGTTAGGCACCTGCCTCAGAACAGAGACGTCTTTATGACAACAGGAGGGGCTGGAAACCTGCATCTTTGGAAATAGTAAGATATGCATGCCATGTATGCATCTGTTCATATTTCATGTAGCTGCCTGAAATGATTGCCTGTTGATTATTGTAGATGTGATTATTTTCCACCACAACCAGTGTTCTCAGTTCCTTTGTGTTTAATTCCCAGCGACTACCCTTCTAAGAGGGTTAAAACGGCCTCTGACAATGTGGACATGGGTGTGGCTGGCTCAATCACTCTCTTGCAGAACGTCACACTGTCCACTCAGCCAATTTCCAGCCTGGACTGGAGCCCCGACAAGCAGGGGCTTTGTGTGTGCTCCGCCTTTGACCAGTCTGTCCGCATTCTTATTGTGACCAAGCTCAACAGAGTGTGATTGAAATTGACTAATGAGCCATAGACTGATATAGACTGCTTTATAAGCCTGTATTGCACCCCTTGTTGCATTTAATTGAATAATGCAACAACTCCTTTGAGGATTAAGAATTCATACCTATATGTACTTAAATGCATGCAAACCGCATCTGCGATAGTTGTGGTCGCGGACTGAAAAGGTTGTCTTATCTTCCTATGGTTTGTTTTGTCTGTTCATTTGATTTAACAGTTAAATTTAATTTTAAGTGCTGCTGGTACAGTGATTATATTGTGAGAATTCTGGGAAAAGCTTTTCAATGTTCAGTAGGTCCAAAGTTTATGACATGTTCATAAGACTAAATTACATGTTCTATTACACAATGGCAATATTCAATTGAAAAATAAACTAATTTCTTTGCATATACTGTAAATTCAGTCACTGAGTCTAACTATTTCTAAGCTTGTATATCGAGTCTAGTTTTACCTGGCAGTCAGTCTTGACATCGTTTGCCTGTGGGTGGTGCTAAATCTGGAATGCCTGTCATTGACTTTAGATTTGTTATCTTGCAAACAGTTTGTCATTTATTGAAATAATGTAGCACAAATGTAAAAAAAAATGGGCAGATGCCTTTCAAGACAAATATGCCGCTTTTTATGCTACTGCATAAATAAGACAATCACCGATTTTTCCCTTGAGCTTTGCATAAAGTATGCGGATATACTTTTACAGCTTCATAGCATCACTGTAGGCAATTTTGAGAAGAATTCTCGTAATTTTGCATAGAACCTACCATACAACTATATAAGAAGGCACATACAGTGCATCCAGAAAGTATTCACAGCGCTTCACTTTTCCACATTTTATGTTGAGCCTTATTCTAAAATTGATTAAAATATTTTTTTCCTCCAAACTTTTACACACAATACCCCATAATAAAGTGAAAAAAGTTTTTTTGATAATTTGATAACACTCAAAATGGAGCTCAGGCACATCCTGTTTTCACTGATCATCCTTGAGATGTCTCTACAACTTTATTGGAGTCCACCTGTAGCAAATTCAGTTGATTGGACATGATTTGAAAAGGCACACACCTGTCTATATAAGGTACCACAGTTGAAAATGCATGTCAGTACAAACAAAGCCATGATGTCCAAGGAATTGTATCAAGGTGCAAATCTGGGGAAGGCTACAGAATGATTTCTGCCTCATTGAAGGTCCCAATGAGCACATTAGTCTCCGTCGTCCGTAAATGGAAGAAGTTTGCAACCACCAGGACTCTTCCTAGAGCTGGCCGCCTGGCCAAACTGAGCGATCGGGGGAGAGGGCTTTAGTCAGGGATATGACCAAGAACCCTATGGTCATTCTGATTGAGCTCCAACATTGCTCTGTGGAGAGAGAACATTCCAGAAGGACAACCATTTCTGCAGCACTCCACTAATCAGGGCTGTATAGTAGAGTGGTCACATGGAAGCCACTCCTCATTTAAAGGCACATGACAACCCGTCACCTGAAAGACTCTCAGTTCATGAGAACTACAAATCTACAGTCTAATTAAACAAAAACTCTTTGGCCTGAATGCCAAGCGTCATGTCTGGAGGAAACCAGGCACCGCTCATCACCTGGTCAATACCATCCCTACAGTGAAACATGGTGGGGGCAGCATCATGCTGTGGGAATGTTTATCAGCGTCAGGAACTGCAAGACTAGTCAGGATCGAGTGAAAGATGAATGTAGCAAAGTACAGAGACATCATTGATCAAAACCTTATCCAGAGTGCTCTGGACCTCAGACTGGGGAGAAGGTTCATCTTCCAACAGGACAACGACCCTAAGCGCACACAGCACAAAGATAACAAAGGAGTGGGTTTGGGAAACTCTATGAATGTCATTGAGTGACCCAGCCAGAGCCCAGACTTGTATCTGAATATGGCTGTGCACAGATGCTCCCCATCCAACCTGATGGTGCTTGAGAGGTCCTGCAAAGAAGAATGGGGTGGAACTGCCCAAAAGTAGGTTTGCCAAGCTTGTAGCATCATGCTTAAAAATACTTAAGGCTGTAATTGCTGCCAGAGGTGCTTCAACAATGAATTGACCAAAGGCTGTGTATATTTATTTACATGTAATATTTGAAATAAATTTGCAAAAAAGTAACTTTTTTCACGGGGTATTGTGTTTTTGAGGAAAACTATTGTTTTAATCAATTTTGGAATAAGGCTGTAACAACAAAATGTGGAAAAAGTGAAGAGCTGTGACTATTTTACGGATGCACAGTATAGGCGACGTACAGTGGGATTACAGGCTACTGAACCAACAGCAGATTATACACCATCTCTCATTGCCAGCGACATGCGTAACTGGAAAAAAGGCACTGTTTATGGTGCTGTCACTGATGTATTTAACACATTCCACATGTCTACAATAACACAAAATTAAGTAAACCGAATATGCCAATATTCTACAAACCATTCTAATGCGCATGCTTGCAATTTTTGCGACCAACTCAATCCGCTGCTCTAGTGCACATCAGTGGTCACGTGTGTGTGTGATGGAGGAGGCAATGTACCATGCTGTAGCCATGGTGGGCTTCACTGTGCATTGAAAGTTTTGCAAAAGACAGTGAAATATGATTTGAGCCGCCAGACAGTTAAGACTGAGGAACATCTGCATAAATGCGATTTGATTCACATTTCAAACATACTTCAAAATTTCAGAACACCTAAATGTGGATTCGTGTGGGTTTTCTTCTGTTCAGACTTGCACAAACCAATATGGACACAATCTGGATTAGCAAAACATTTAAAATTCTAATTTGGATTTTGGATGGCAGTGTGAACATAGCATGCCAGCCTCCAAAACGAGATGAGTTTTACTGTGTGTGTGTTACAGATTTCTTGCACTTGCATGTTTACTGTGACTTTCTGTCCATCTTGCATGGGTCCACACATATATCACTATTATTGTTGCTACTGGCCGGGCCACCACCTCGAATTATGAAAATATTGTCTGTCCATCACTCATTTGATCAAGGTAAGACATTTAGACATATGCAACAGTATCTCAGACTAATTTCAGTTTCTGCAGATGTTGTTCTGACGGTCAGGCTGATAGGGCACAATCATCTACACTTATATTACACACAATTGGTGTTAAAATGAGCCAAGGCCCAGATGTCAGACGTTGAACTAATTCTAAATCATACCATTTATCTTTCGGTAAACATTGAAAATGGGTCCCACAGACCCGAACACCATACAAGAGTTAAACTTGTCAGGAGTGAGCTGGGTCTTGGCGCTCATGGGGTTGCCCCGAGGTTTTTGGCCCCTCATTTTGACTTCTCTTTTCTCTCTTGTCCATGGCCTAGAGGACATACACCTACCTGTGTTCCAGAAATTAGTCAACAGAGAATGTAACATTTTTGCGGCTAATTTTGCGTTACGTATTGATGTATGTATGAAAGCTATAGTCTAATTGGTTATAAAATTGCTTGATTTCTATACAATATATGTGCATTCTGTTATAATCCTTACCACTAAAATACCTTAAATACAAATATTATAAATAATGCACTGTGACATTAAATTAGTCCCTTCAGAAACAATAAAATCCAGTGGTTATACCACTATAGCGGAACCCCTATACAGATACAATTGCAGGGACATTAAACCACCTCAAATGGCATTGTAGTGAGCCAGCTACACATGTAAATAAAGGATGTGTTTGGGTTCATACAAGGAATTCTGACCATGAAGCATAGCCTTTTATCTTTCAGTGACCTTTGCTTTTAGGTCTCCCACGCTTGTATCGACATTGGAGAACTTATGCCCCCACCTCAACTAGCCAGCACACCACTCACTCACATCCTGTTTGGAAAATATCAAGCTCACAGTCCGTTACACTGGCTAGTCGAGTAGCGTCAACTCTTAAAGAGGGTGTCAGGAGAGAGCGAGCAGGTTAATACATTTTGAACCATGACCTCTGCATTTCTCTGTTAAAAAGCAACGTAACACTTGTTAGTCAATAGTATAAATAAAAAATGTAAGCCTCCCTATTTGCATAAATCTTAAAAAATAATAGAAGCTCATTAAATTGCACCCAGAAAGGACAGCATGTGTATTCAGCTAATTATCTAAACATTCTTAATTAATATATACAGAGCTGCCTCCATACATTGGAACACAATTTGTTTGTGTGGAAGGATCTCATAGAAACTTATTTGATTTAGCTCACAAAGAATAAGCATGCTAACTATGAGTATTGTGAAGGCTCACCACATATCTTAATTAAGCCAGCATGTCTCATGGTGAGAATTCTAATGACAACTAGCTACTTGATTCCCTTCCTTAAGTAATAATAGCCACTCTGTGAGGCAGCCTGGCTGACTGACTACAAGTGACATCACGTTACATGATACTGTGGTTGCATAACTGGTTACTGCAGTGATGTAAGTTGGAGCCCACCTCGGTAAGCAAAGCAGGCATCTGCCTGTCCAGGTCGGTTCCCCAGGAAGCTCACTGAGCAGATTCACATTTGGCCTATGTGCAAGGGGCCTTCATGGTGATGTGTCTCTATGGAGACTTGTCCCTGAGAACATTTTTTTTGTTTACATTTGAAATATAATTTTGCTACAAAGAAGTGCAACATTGATAAGAATTATAATCACTAGTTGCAGTATCTGCAGCGTAACAGTAGAATTGTAGCAGAGATGTAGTACAAGTACAAAACAACAACTTGATAATTGTAGTAGTATTTTCATGTATCTATAATTTATTTATAAATGTTCTTAATTATATGTGTGCATCTACATGTCACCTGTGCTTTGAAAATGTGCAAAAAAATAAAAAAAGCTAAACATGATTTAACCGGTTTAATTATTGGTGTTGCATCCCACTGTGTGGAATGATATACTCTAATTTAACTAAATTATCTTAACATTGATTTGAGATTTAGAATTGATCATTTGTTATTCTTTACCAGATTATTTCACAAAGAATAACACTGTTTTAAAAAGAGCACTAGAAATACATATTTAGAGGTTTACTTATATGTTTAAAAGCATGTAGGCTACTTCTAACTATTTGTATATTTTGGGATACAGGTAGCATATAGGATATCCCTTAATTACAGACAGTGCAGTTTCAAATGAAAATATGTAATAATCCCTATAAGCATATTACATACTATCTGGATATGATTAGACCTAGACAGAGTAGAATAGCTGATCAAGCATATTCTTAACATGCCTGACTAACCCTACATTGCATGTTCCCCCTGTAAATTACTACCATCTGGTGGCCGTGCTTGTTATTTTTACAGCAAACCAGCATGGGTATAGTTTGAAAAATACATTTAGTTTTCCTTTGAAAAAACAGTGCATAAAATTACAATAAAATGCAAATAAAAACTTACTTAATATAAGGCTACAAGTACTTTTGTTTCCAGTATGCAACTGTCTATGTTACATAATAAAACGTGCACATTTATCGGTATTTTTGTTTATTATATTTATGTTTATTATATACTTCATATATAGCAATGCATTTATATTTTATGATAAATATTTTGCTTGTAAACTGAAGGTAAACATCCTGCTTATAAACTGAAAAAAATATCAAATAATGCATTGCTCTTCCACACCTTAGAAGGCAGTAGCAGGCAAAAGTGACGTCGTTTGCTGTGACGTCACTTCCCATGATCGACATCGTGTGTAAAGGTAACTGGACTTTTTAGTTTGTAATATTTGCTAAATCTAACAGTGTAGGATAATGTCTATATCACACTTCAGCCATAAATTAGCAGGTCTTTTCTAATGAATGTGTCGTTCAAGCTTTAGTTATTGTTAGGTTATATATTGTAATAGCCATACATCTGTGTTTAGCGACTGAATGTTGAGTAGGCTAATGTAATAGAGGCAGGTAGTAAAGTTAAACACTTCTAGTTCTGTAGGAACATGGATGGGGAAATTGAAGCTGAGGACTACCCGACAGAAATTAAGCAGCAGCTCACAAGCTTTGAGTCCTCTGTTGGCTCTGTCAACACTATGTTACAAACAATGATGGCAATGCCAAGGAATGACCTACTGCAAAAGGTATGGCACTGAAACGTTGTAAAGTCACAATGCAGTTTACTTTAAATGCTGCCAATGTGATACTAACTAGATTGCTGTTATTTATAGCTGGATCCATTGGACCAGGCTAAACTAGACCTGATGTCAGCATACACCCTCAACTCACTATTCTGGAGTAAGTTTATCAAATGGGTTAATATTTAAATATAAAATATTCCATTAAAGAGTAACTGCACCCAAAAATGTGTTTTACCTGTAAAGTAAATAATAGGACTCAACTGTGATGAGACACATCAATGCTGGTGTTAATATTGAAAGAAAAATCCAAATTGTCAAATGTGTTATGTATAAACAGAAAAATCGCTTATTGGCTTAAAATGGCTATACACACGAGTTTAAAATTTGCCAAGGACTTGGCGGGCTGCCAAGTGCACTTATCTGCTCATATGCCATAAAATTTAAAGACGTGTAAAGCAAATACAGAGATTCACTTGGAAATATGTTATAAACTCATTCCTGTAAACATGTGAAAACATAGTTTGATGTTTACTAAAGTATATATCATGACAGTGTACAGCATCTACACTATATCAGGGTTGCAACTCTCATGCTTCTGGCGTGTGGCACATGCTTTCACCTTCATTCTAACGCTTACACGCTGCCCAAACAAATCTTACGTAACAGAAATGGACAGATGAATGCATGAGATGTTGAATTGTCCGTTTTGCTCGTTTAATATGAACGGCCACCTCTCAGATTAAAGCTGTGCACTCCCCAGTTTCATCCATGGGTTGCGGTTGAGCGCAAATCTAATTTCAATGTCGAATTTTCTGTAGTACTGTACAGTGGAGTATTTGTGACCTGAGCAGATAATTGCATCACTTTCCGCCTGTGTGTGTGTGTGTGTACACTCTGGTTGTTCTGCATGCTGTTGATCGTGTTAGTGTAGCCCATGGCACAAATAACTTTTGTTCTCAGATGCTTTTAGGCTACTGTATGACATCTTGTTGTAGAAAATCATATATATTCGCTTTTCAGAAATAGCTCTATATTTCCAATCAAATTTACAAATAGTGCTTGCACCAGCGTTTCGGGGGGAAAGAGAACCTCCATTCGGTGCAAGTTTACTGTCGCATTTCACGCTTACATCTGGTACTCTAAAGATTTTTGCGACATTGGCAGGTCTGAAATAGCCAATCGAAAGACGTTCTGCTACCTTCGTATACAGGAAATCATATATATAGGAAATCAGAGTGCTCGACAGTGCTCAAGCACTGACGGTTTTTGTATTTCGTATACTTTTTGCAGTCTACTTAAAGAGTTCTCAGTTTGTTTGATAATTAGGTCTGCTTTGTGACTATAAATAGCAACATAATGTATCTGCTTTCTTATGCAACATGTCAGATACAATGTTGTTTAACATATTAGAGGTCACATATCATTTGATTAGGCCAAAGGTTACTCCAGGAAAGGCTTAATATAAATGCCCACCAGTGATTTAATTCAGTAGCAATCATTTCAGCCATGTTGTAGCCTACGTATTTGTGCTTCCCCTGTTTCTGAAAGGACCAGCCACCTCTGTTTTGTAGCCATAGCCTACCTCATGTTGCTTACACAGGCTATTTAATTTTATTTAATTAGGTAAATGTATAGGTTGTCATTCAATGTTTGTATTTTTAATGATTATTTAGCCTACATATTATGTTAACCTTTCACAACATTCACGACAACAAAATGGTCATTGGCAATCTCAAAAATGTATATGCCTTTTTATTTATAAAATATAATGTATCATTTTGTGCCAACTGTTCACTGACGCTGTAAATAAACTACATATTATTTAGTCTGGTAACACAATATGACAAGTAGCCTATTTTTTGTCCCTTCAAATAATCTGTTCCTCAATTTCAGCCTGGTAGCACAAGTTACTTTCATTCGTTGAACTATCTCGCAACTATTTCGGGCTGACATATTTTCAGGTTAGTGCTCTGGTAGGACAGATCGACAGAACACCGGAAACTGATTTCTATACACAAGAGCGCACATAGCCCTATATTATAACCAATCTAATACTTAAAAATTTAGAAACACAACTCATAAAATGCACTTCTGCATTTGACAATACATTCTTGTTTGAGGATAACTTTTTGGAACAACACCATTATGGAGGTTATCGTAGAACAGGAGATGGGTGGTTACAGCGCGTTCTGCTGAGACATCCTGCATTTCAGAACAGAATACTTGTTATAAACGATTTTGAAGCATAATTTTATTTACTTGCTGACTTTTGTATATTAATACAAATGTATGTGGGTGGTTAATATGACCTTTTCTGTGGTTACAAACTCAAAACACATTTGTCTGCATAGTGCTTTAAATCTTAATGTTAATAGGGGCCCCCCTCTCAGCCCCTCTTCTCCATGACTACGCTTAAGCATTTTTCAAAGTTAGGTTGAAGCAGTGTTGCACACTTGGCGACTTTTTCGCTAGGTGTATCGACTTTACAGACCCACTTAGCGACTTTATTTCTAAAAAGCGACTAGAGACAAATCTAGCTACTTATTCAGACCAGGGAGGCAACTTTATTAAGCGACTAGCGACAAATCTAGCTACTTATTCAGACCAGGGAGGCAACTTTATTTCTGAAAAGCTACTAGCGACAAATATAGCTACTTATTCAGACCAGGAAGGCGACTTTATTTCTAAATAACGCTGCTGTGGTGTATCGAGTTTCAAATTAATACGTGATGACACCATCAATATGCAAATGAGCCCATGGCGTCATCTTACAACTAGCGACTTTTGGAGCTAGTGCTAGCTACTTTCATTGGAAAAGAGTTGGCAACCTGGGGTAAAGGTAGTCTCACAGAGCCAGCCTTTTCTCACGTAACGGCTAGGTCACGTCATTAAGCTTATCGAAATATGTTTTTAAAATCATATAACCGTTATACACCGGTGTATATATTGATATTTAATTATTGTCCAGCCCTACTTGTGAGTGACAATGCTATCAGCCAATGTAAATCAACAGTATTACTTCTGAAAGTCCGAAGTCCTGTGTCGAGCTTACGTATCAGACGTTCAGCACAGACTTGCTTATGTGACTTGGTGCTAATGAAGGGAAGAGCCTGAGATTAAACTTACACTTTAACATAGTCCATATGCATTTAGCTAATGGTAATCAACATGCAGGCCATGGGTAGGTTCAGGGGATGTGGCGTAGTTTTGAGCAAGGAATTGTCATGATTGGTTCAGTTATACAAACTTTGCTGCACAACTGTATATACAGATGTCTGACATATAAAGTGGTGCCTTTGATGTCGTTGCGCGTCGAGAGTACTTTAGAAGGCCAGTAGAGGCACCAGAGTTCTATTATTGTAACTGTATGTGGGATGCAGATGTCTCTCGCTCTACAGGATCTGCGAGAGGGCCATACAGTGGATCATGACATAGTAGTTTTTATGTATAATTTACATTCAGATTTTGTATTAATTAATTTTTCAACCGGGTTTGCTAGTTTAGTTTTATTCTTTCTGAAAATACTTATTTTTTGTTTAGTATGTCTATTTAGCTATATTACGTTTCTTACATAGTAGGCTAACAATACTGACGAATTAGCTCAGTCGTTTGATATTTGCGCTATGATTTCTGAGGTTAGTGGTTCCAAGCTCCACGCATAATAGTATTTTTTCCCGTAGCAGACAAGCAAGTTATATTATAGCCTGTAAGTATAGTAAGTTTGTAACGATCCTATTTGTGGGGGTTCATGACTCTTTTCGACACATTAACTGTTGCCGTGGTTTTTCTTTAAATATTCTGCTGTGTTATGCAAGCTGCCGTGAACATGCAGTCTTCCAATGTGATGTTTCGGTCGTGCCTAGTTTATTTTTGTGTGAAGGAATATACATACTGTCAGATATTCATGTTTGTCAATAAACGGAAGACTGGTTATTTTTTAATAACGACTCTAACCATTACAAGTTACTGTACACTGCAAGTTGTCCATCATGCAACTCTCTATATTACGTTTCTAACATAGCAGTCTACCAATACTGACGAATTAGCTCAGTCAGTTAAGCTTTACGCTAATGAGTTCTGAGGTTGGTGGTTCAAAACACCACACATAATAAATAGTATTTTTTCCCGTATGGAAACATGGTGGGAAGTCGAAGATCACTGATGTGGCTTCGGCTATTGATCTTATAATATGAAATTGAACTGCTCAAAACCAGACAAGCTTTACAACATTTTACATTTAATCTGTTTTAAATGCGACCCAAACTTAATACATTTCCATAAAGTTCCTTTTTTATTTGGCCTCCAATCGGCAATGAATATTTTCTGAATATAGAAACACTGCAAGAAGATAGAAAGCCACATCATGGGCTGAATCAATTCCCCCGTAGGCTAGGCCGTACTCATCTCCCGCTAGCAAAACTGCTAAACCCAAAGCGTCCATAAGTCTATTGACCGAAAAGATGTTTATTTATTACAGGACATGTACTGCAAGTAATAAAACAATTACCAACCATGTTAAGTTTGTTATAATGTACAGTATAAGCGACTTGTTGGCTAACAGCTGGCTATCTAACTTTAGCATAGCTATACAGTACATAACCGTCAACAGCATGCAAAGTATCCACAAAGTAGCGATGCCCATGAAAGTATTTACATTTCATTGGAAATTTGGAGAAGTAGCCTAGCTTTGAAGCACGTTTAAGGTGCTACTGTAATCGTTTTCACAGTGATGTGGGCTATTCTTATAGGGTATGGAACAATGGTAAATAGGGTTTGGGATGTTTTCAGATTGTTTGCTATCTA
>JAODUH010002400.1:0-12056 GCA_027564835.1 Typhlichthys subterraneus | reverse complement strand
AACAAAAACATTGTGTACCCCCCCCCCCCCCCCGGCCCCCACTTGTTATCTCTGCCTGTGAATGCATCTCTCTTCAACATAAGAGAAACTGACCTCCCTCGAGCTTTAAGTCGCATTGAGTCGTTAACGCACGTCAGTTAGCGCTACAACATGTCTACTATTGCAACATAGACAGATAGGGGGAACAGGGAGGATACAAGACAGCTGTTTATTCCCCCTTGGATTGAAGGAAACGGAACATGTCAGGTCCAAAAATCATGGACTGTTACCTAGATTCTGATTGGTTGTCACGGTAAATTTAGATCTGTAAGGACTGGACATAAAGATGGCTTAAGGTGTAGCCTCTTCTGAGACTGGTTGTGGTTAGTACATTGTCCAAACCTTCCCTCTACAGTATATACTGTGTACCAAACTGATTCTGGTCCACAATAATTGATGAATTATTGATGAATTATTGGGCATGCCTGGTTCTATATACAAATCTAGTAGGTTGAATCTGTCCACACCAGACCAGACCCTGTCAGGTTGCTGCTGTTGAGATGACGGCTTCACAAATTAATACAAATCAACGTGGTTTTATTAATTGGCTACACACTGCTCGCGCTGTTTCCTCATTCATCAGGGTCACGTGTGCATGTGTGCATGTGTGTGTGTGAATGTGCATCTGCGTGTGTGTGCGTGTGTATGTGTGTGTGAATGTGCATCTGCTTGTGTGTGTGTGTGTGTGTGTGTATGTGTGTGTGTGCCCGTCAAAGGAATGGAAACAAACCACTGTGTGTCTGTCTGTCTGTCCAGTGCTGTGTCTCCATCCCTGTTAGTCTCTCCTGTGGCTAAATCCCCCCCCCCACCCCCATGTCAACCCTCCTCTGTTATTCTAGCTCCTCCTCTCCCTCCTGTCTGTTCACATTTTCCTCTGCTCCTCCTCCTCCTCCTCCTCCTCACCCCCGACACCTGATCCTCTCCTCCGTTAGCTGCCTAGGCTGCCCCTCCACCCCGCTCCCCCCCACGCCTGTCCATCTCTCCATCTCTCTGTACTTGATGACCATGAATACCTCCATTATTTTTATTAGGGGGAGGAGACCCACCTCCTCTCCAGCCCCTAGCCACACCCCACTCTACGGGTAACGAGGGAGCGAGAGAGAGGTGCAATACGAAGGAGGGATTAGGGAGAGATCAGATTTAAGAGAGAGAGAGAGAGAGAGTGAGAGAGAGAGAGAGAGTGAGAGTGAGAGAGAGAGAGAGAGTGAGAGAGACAGGGAGAGAGAGTGAGAGAGACAGGGAGAGAGACAGAGAGAGAGAGAGAGATTATATTACCTACATGAAACGTTCTAGAACTAAAGAGCCAGGACGAGATAGTGTGACGTGCCTCTCTCTCTCTTATCACCACACCCACGTTCATGCACACACGTCTTTTTTGGATTCGCAGCAAGCACTCACTTGATTCCTGTGGTTTGTTGTCTGTGTTGTTTACATTTGTGTTGTGTGTGTGTGTGCGTTGCCCTGTAGTTTGTTCACGTGGTGGGGGCCCTGGGGGGGGGGGGGGGGGTTAGGTATTGCTGAACTGCAAATTAGCACAGTTAGGGTTAGACACACACCGTCTTGTCCAATGCCTAACACAAGTTTGTGGGGTTAGACCAAGGATTTAATAGTCTGAAATAAATGAATAGTCACTGACAATAGATCAGAGATCAACTCGGTGCTTCTACAGCAGGGTTACAGTAAATACAGGGACCTGTAGGTCATATAAAGGTAAAGGTGCTTCTATTGTCATACGCATACAGTACAATTCATCCTGCGAAATTCATCCTCTGCATTTAACCCATCCCTCAAGGGAGCAGTGGGTAGCCAGTTTGCAGTGCCCGGGGACACCACCTGATAGAGATCAGTGTCTCTGGTCAATGGCACTGACTGGAGACCCCAATATGCTGTAGGACTAATGTCCTGCTACTGATAGCATAGTAGCAACACACAAGCACCAACCTAACAACGTGAAAATGTTTTAGCTAGATTCTCTGAAGCACTCCATTTCTTATGTGGATATACGTTGATATCTGACGTCACTAGGGCCACACAAGTGTCTTTTAAAATGTTATATGATCAACATGAAAAGACATTAATGTACTGTAGCTTAAAAACATATTATATAACAGACCTGGGTCAAATAGTCTATACTATGTAAACCTAGAATTAGTTTAATCTATGCGGAGGAAAAAATGGTTGGGTCATTTGTAGCAAACATTTCGTTGTCTCTTCGACAAGTAGACTAAAATGAATCGTAATATTAACGTACAATACTATTTGACTATGACCTGTCATTGTTATTTGCATGATAGCGTGGTTGGAGAATGCACCTTGCATGTATAGTAAGTTACTGCTGTTTGCCTGTGTCATCCATTTGTCAACACAGACTCAACAATCACTGCAAATGTATTTCCTTGGTTGTAGCGTACGTGTACTGTATTACTTTGAGTCTCTATTTGGCACGATGGCCTATTTATCCAGCTCTCCTGCTATATATTTACAGTCGGTCATATATTACTTGTTTGTTATATTTATTTTGCATGTACCGAGTTAGCTTGTATTCAGCATGTGTAGTGGGATGCTTATTACACTGTGTATCAGGTATCGCAGTATTAAATGCATGTGCATGCAGCTTCTGGCTCACGATGACTAACATCTCGTTCTCTTTGTAGTTGGACCTCTCGCTGCATCAGCAAGGTGTGTGTGTGTGTGTGTGTGTGTGTGTCATGTACCAGCTTTACCTGACCAATCAAATGCCTCAGTGCCTCCGTCAAGTGGCTCAGGGTCTTTTAATAGCAAGCAAACAAGATGCTGCTTTGTCATTTAATATGGAGAAAGGCATTACTGGAGAGATCAGCCTTATCCCCGTGTTACATTTACTAAATTCCCACTATGTGCTATGAGACTATGTGCTTTCTTAATAATTCATATTCAGCAGTTGGTTGTATTTAAATGATCACTGTGTCGGCTGTATCCAGTAATGCCTGAGCAGTCTCAGTGAATTATCCAAGCCTCAGCCATCTTTATGTCACTGTGTCTCAAAACATCCATCCTTGTCTTTCTCTCTCTCTCCTTCTGTCCCTCCCTTGTTTGTGCTTCTTACCCCCCCTCCCCCCCTCTCTCTCTCAACACCTTCCTCTACACTCTCTCCTTGTCTCTGGCAACACCGTACACACCCACACAATCACAACAACTCAAACCAATCATCCGATAAAACAGAAGAAGGCATCCAATGGAAAGCCGGTCCCCACTAAACCCACCCTGGCTAAAATCAAGCCCACCCCGGGCAAGGTGGGGCTAGCTAAAAAGCTAGTGGTCAAGCCCCCCATGCCCACCAAGGCGCCCAAGGCTGTCGTTAGCAAAACGTCCAAAGCCAAGCCCGCCGCCGCCGCTGCGGAGGTGCTCCTCTCCAAGATAAAGCCTGCCAAGAGCGGTGGCAGCACCGCGGAGAAGAAGCTAAACGGTGCAGAGAAGAAGGCCAATGGAGAGGCTAAGCCCACCGGCAAGGCGGAGGTTAAGGTCAAGGTCAAGGTCAAGGGCAAGGCTGAGAATAAGGTTGATGCTGTGGTGGATAAGAAAGCTAATGGTAACGCTGCAGCCAAACTGGGAAAAACTGAAACCACTACTAAAACCAAAACCAAAGTAGACACTAAGACACCCAAGCCTACGAAAGCGCCAAAGGCCACGGCAATCAAAGCTACGACGACGAAAATTAACAAGGTGGCGATCAAAGATGTCGTCAAAGTAAAAACTGTGATCACTCAAAAGGCTGTCCCAAAAAAACAGCCGACCACGCCCGCTCCTGTGGCCCCGACCTCCCCCAAGCCACCGAAGACCAAAGACCTTAATAACGTCAAATCACACCACAAACGCTTCCCGCCCTTCGGCAAGACGACACTCCGGGGAGTCCACATCCCGGATAAGGTACCTGGCAGCAGTTATCAACAGGTACACCAAAAGTAGCCCACGGTCCAAAGCTGTAAGTCCCATCTGTCTCATCTGGTCACCAGGTTCTTCATCATCCAAGGTTTACTACAGAAATACAGCTGACGGTCATTCAGTGACCTGGACAACATGACACAAATAATTATATCAATAGTCCACCTTCTGTGCTAAATATTTGTAATTGAAAGGTTTACCTATAGTATGTATACTGTATAATCACATACATACAGTATTTTCATAATTTGAAAGTTTGGCATGCAGCAATGAATTATGGGAGTAAATTGTTGGTGTTGGTCTACCTGGTCTTCAGAGTGGCAGTTGGCTCGTTCCAACTGGATCCTCTCAACCGTTGATATAAGATCATATGATCTTTGCGATCGCCAAAACCTCCATATGATGTTATACAGCGGCACGCAGACTTTGTCACTTTGAAGCATGACTGACAGTCTGGCGTCTCTTTGCTTCCCTTCAACGTCCCCAAACCCGCCTCCTTTCGAGTCTCTAAATCGGGATCTAAGGACCTGAATGCGTCCACAGTGTGCCGTGTCTTTCTCGAACCCTTTACTGTTGCAAATCCTTGAATGAGCATGGATTGCTGTGGCACAGCAGCCGATGCGACGTGATGCGATCGCACTTCACACACAACTCTTCATCTCCCACCACTCTCTTTCACCCTCGTCGTTTATATTTCTTTAAAGTTCTCCTCTACCGACTCCCTCTCCTTGGTCATATTTTGTTATAAATATGAATGAAACAGCCTCCCAGAATAGCTACTAAGCAGATACAGTATGTTGTGTATGCTTAGGCCCAGAGTTCAGTTCAGCTGTGCACTCTTGCCTCCCATATGGAACTAATTGGGTTTGAGTGAGGTATGGCTCACTTAAGTAAAATATAAAAATACAATCTGTACATTTTTAGAATGTTCAGTAGAATATTTTGGGCTTTACTGTTCAATAACTGAACTCAGTTCTGTGTGGCTGAGGTCTGTATTTGCTGCTCTACCTTTGCTCTGTGGTGGAAACCAAACATCTAACACTAATCAAAAGATGTTGCTTTCATCACCTTTCCTGACACAAATACGAGCAGACCATACCCCTTCATGTCTCCGTTGGAGGCTTTTTAAAGACATATTTGTTCAACAGTACAAAGATGAAATTTCTGCAATGTTGTCTGGATGGCTTCCTAAATTTTGCACAAGGCACTGTCACTATTTATAGTCATCAAGATTATACAACTTGCTGAATTTTCTCGACTAATGTAAAGTCTCTTATCTTTGAAAATGTGAGTTGCCATTTTGTTTTTACTCAAGCAACCACTATTTTTTTAAATGATGTGTGCCGTCCCCCTCTTTACGGACAGACTTTGAACTAACCACGCTCTTCCAATCAAATCTGCTTTTCCTGCTCCCAAACTCTTCCTGTCAACCTGACCTATCAGGACGTAGATACTGAATATTCTGAGGCTGGCAACACCCCTACAGAGACGGAATATTATTATGAGGAGGCTGTCCCACAACTAGAGGGTGAAGTGATTGGAGAAGAAGTGACCACTGGCCAGGTAAAAAAAAAAAAAAAAAAAAAATGAAATCCATGTAAGTACCGGAAGTATATTACATTTTCTTGGTGAGAAAAACATTTAAAACAAATACTCCATCACGGAAAGGTCACAATCTGTATGGTGGTGAGCCCAGTCCACATAGTGCACCTACACAGTTGTAACCCTTTCTCTCACCACACTTTTCTAACTGTTAATTAACCATTTTGTTTTCACCGGCACCGAAGACAAGAGATAATTGACCACCATTTTCAAAGAAGAAGGCATCACATTTATCTGCTCGTCGTGTCATCAAGCATTCCCATGGGGCTCTCTTTTTCCTTGACAACAAGAACAACACAATTCTTGTGTAAAAAGAGAGTTGAGTAGGAATATTTGATACACTTAACCAGAGCAATAACTGTGGATGGGCATCATGCATTCCTCTTTGACAACCAAGCTAACTGCATTTTGTGACGGTACAGTAGTTGAGGTTGACTAGCTTTGTTAGCATCGCAATCTTAATAGCGTTTTTATAATCTAGAGTACCCATATTTTTGTTATATTACTACATCTGCTTTTTATTATCATCAAAGTTTTACCTATACATACCTGTGTGATGTCAGGAGCAAATATCTCTCCTGAAAGCTATGACATATTAAATCTGCAGCTTTATAATAACTCCATATTTTATGTATTTATTTAATTACTGTATTTAATTGAAATCATGGCTCCATTTGTACAACAACTGGGCTGGTTTTTGTTCTTAAATGCATTCATGGTAAGTAAATTCGAGAAACAATATGGTTCTAAAGGCTTTGCATAGCATAGCAGCAATTTGTTGTTTTCACAAAGCAAGTGTTATGCCATTGTTGTGTGCTTATAGTTTTTAAAAGGTAATATTTGTATGAAAAATATATCTAATGATATTGGTAAGTGAACCACTCTAAGCCAGGGGATTTGACCAACCTGAGTGCATGGCAGCTGAATAACATGATTAATCAACGTTGACTATCCACTGCCTAACAAAATGGATCATGTAGTTATTGCAGGTGTTTAAGAATAACATGCATCTTGAAAGCATCACTTCCTAAACACACACACTGGTGCCTACACATGCTTTGATGCAAAACGCATACTACCATACATGCAATGACAGATGTTCAGGCTAATGTCCATGATTCAGTATGGTAAGTCAACGTTATGCTAGCTGCAGCAGACAATTGTTTCTGCCCCCTATTGTTCAGATATGGTATTGCTGTATATCCCCTTGTGAGCAACTGACTTGTCCGTTTGCCAAAGGTAAGACTCTCACCTGTCTGTTTGCCCTCCTCCTCCTCCTCCTCTACTTCTTCTGTGGTTACTCCTGTCATCTTTACTCCCTTTGTTTATTCCCTTCAACTCCCCCGACAATCCACCTTCTCCTTTGTCATTCTTCCTCCTCTCCTCGTTCTACCTCTCCTTCCATGCTCTCCATCTTCCTCTCGCCTGGCTCCCATGGTGGCTCTCATGCACCCCCCCCCCCCCCACCCCCACCCCAACGCCAAGGTGGAAGACAAGGGTGACACCTCCACCAAGGCCGTCGGGGGCGAGGAGGCCTTCACCGAGGAGTATTTGACGGGTGACGTGGGCATGAAGGAATACGACTATTCCTATCGGGACTATGGCGAGCCGCTGCCGGGGACCGGAGAGGCGGAGGCCGGCCTGGGCCCCGCCCTGTCTGCCGTGACAGACGAGGGAGGCGTAAGTCGTTTAACTTCACGGGCGCCGCTAGCATAGTAACCTGATGCACCAGATGGTTCGTAAACACACAACCATCTGGGAAGCCGTCCGGTGAAACTGCTTAGAAGAGGGCGGGCGCTTTCAGAAGATACTTCAGGTGATTGGATGAACCGACGGTGATTTTCTGTCACCGTCAGTTCACGTCACACCTAAGCTACGCCCTTAGCTTGCTAGTAGGACGCTGATTGGGCAGAACCACTGGTGGGTTTGACTATAGCGCAATGATGTCAGGCCTGTCCAGACTGATAGTGCTGAAGTCAACCTGGAGCTTGTGAGATCAAGGATGGTATCACGAGGCTAACACAAAATGGCCTGATCTCTTCATTTCAATCCACCTTGTATCCTGCTCTTTGGGGATCTGTGTTTGATATTTTTGTCATTGTAAGAATTTACAATACTATTTTACCCAAGACCCGGTGCATCAGTGGTTGAAATGAGATGTATTCTACACGGTGTGTGTATGTGCAGTAGCAGGACTAATATGCATACACAAAGAGGCATTTTATAGTGCAGCAAATAAACAGGAATTAGGCTTGTTTGTTTAATGTCTATCTGTGTATGGCTTAATAATATCTCTGTACATTGTGCCAATGGACAAATCGTTATGGACCCAAGGAACAACTGGTATTTGGACCAAACTCTGCACTGCGCCCGTATTAAGGGGCAAAATAGAGTTTGGTTATATACACTCTGCTACACAATAGAATATGTTAAACATTGCAATACTTTCTTCATACAATAGAAAGAAGTATTGACAGTGAATCTTGAGCAAGAGTTCTTATCTTTGAGGTATTTTCCACTGTATACCTGTTGTCTTCTCTAATCTAGTACACTGTATACACTGTGCACGTGCATTGCTAAGTGTGTGTGGCGTGTGAGTAGCGCTTTACTGACTGTAGTGTGTTGTTGGCTATATGTGTGTTTTCCTCAGGCCACCGTCAGAGCCCAGAAAGGGGAAAAAGGAGATCCTGCTGTCCTGGAGCCTGTGAGTTAAACCACTCTGTTTAACGTTGCATATATACAATATGTATTGGAAAATGTAACGATAGATCGTTACATTTTCCAACAGTCATTTTAGATGTTTTCTCCCTTTGAGCTGAACATTTTGTGCCAGTTGGTGTTTTTTATTGCACCAACTTGAATGGCTATCTCAGTGGGCGGGGTATAATGTGTCAGTAATGATTGGCTACTATCAGAACCGGCATCAAACCATGCTCAGTGGGGAAGCAAGTATTTCACATGAGTGGGCACATTATTTAGGCTATAGCCTATAGATGTGAAGTGCATATAATAGCCTATAGCTGGTCTATTTTATTTAAATACAGCAGATAAAGTCGTGCCTAGATATATGAGCGCCAGGCCTAGCACATAGGAAGCCAAACTCGGCAGAACATGGGTGCACACAGTCAGTTTTTACATAGTTTGTAGTCTTTATTAATCTTTTTTTAAACGCAATTGTTTGCAGATGCTTTTATTATAAATTATAATTGTATTATTCTTCAAGGAAAATTCAATAATATCAATATACATTTGCAGGCATATTTGGGGAGGGCATTGCCCCCCATTATGTGATTATACAAATATATTTGTTAGATTAATGTTATATACATTAGCAGATGTTTCTTTAACATTCAATAGCTGGTTGTGCTGATAGCTAACCATGTCTGTTGTTGTTGTTGTTGTGGCTGTTGCTGTTGTTTATGTTGTTGTTTATGTTGTTGTTGCTGTTGTTGTTGTTGTTTATGTTGTTGTTGTTGCTGTTGTTTATGTTGTTGTTTATGTTGTTGTTGTTTATGTTGTTGCTGTTGTTTATGTTGTTGTTGTTGTTGATTATGTTGTTGTTTATGTTGTTGTTGTTTATGTTGTTGTTGTTGTTGATTATGTTGTTGTTGTTGTTGTTTATTTAGTTGTTGTTGTTTATGTTGTTGTTGTTGCTGTTTATGTTGTTGTTGTTTATGTTGTTGTTGTGGTTGTTGTTGCTGTTGTTTATATTGTTGTTGCTGTTGTTTATGTTGTTGTTGTTGCTGTTGTTGTTGTTTATGTTGTTGTTGTTGATGTTGTTGTTGTTGTTGTTTATGTTGTTGTTTATGTTTATGTTGTTGTTGCTGTTGATGTTGTTGTTGTTTATGTTGTTGTTGTTGATGTTGTTGTTGTTGTTTATGTTGTTGTTGTTTATGTTGATGTTGTTGTTGTTGTTGCTGTTGATGTTGTTGGCTATGTTGTTGTTGTTGATATTGATGTTGTTGATGTTGTTGTTTATGTTGTTGTTGTTGACGTTGTTGACGTTGTTGTTGTTGTTGTTGTTGTTGACGTTGTTGTTGCTGTTGTTGTTGTTGTTGTTTATGTTGTTGTTGATGTTGTTGTTGTTGATGTTGTTGCTGTTGCTGTTGTTTATGTTGATGTTGTTGTTGTTGTTGATGTTGTTGTTGTTGTTGATGTTGATGTTGTTGTTGATGTTTGATGTTTATGTTGTTGTTTATGTTGTTTTTTATGTTGTTGTTGTTTATGTTGTTGTTGTTGTTTATGTTGACGTTGTTGTTGTTGTTGCTGTTGATGTTGTTGTTGTTGTTTATGTTGTTGTTGTTGTTTATGTTGTTGTTGTTTATGTTGTTGTTGTTGACGTTGTTGTTGTTGTTGATGTTGTTGATGTTGTTGTTTATGTTGTTGTTGTTTATGTTGTTGTTGACGTTGTTGTTGTTGTTGTTGTTGTTTATGTTGTTGTTGATGTTGTTGTTGTGTTGATGTTGTTGCTGTTGTTTATGTTGTTGTTGTTGTTTATGTTGTTGTTGATGTTGTTGTTGATGTTGTTGTTGATGTTTATGTTGTTGTTGTTGTTGTTGTTGTTTATGTTGTTTTTTATGTTGTTGTTGATGTTGTTGATGTTGTTTATGTTGTTGTTGTTGTTTATGTTGTTGTTGCTGTTTATGTTGTTGTTGTTTATGTTGTTTTTTATGTTGTTGATGTTGATGTTGATGTTGTTGTTGTTGTTGTTCTCACTCTATTGTCTGCTCCGCAGGGCATGTTGATCGAAGGACCACCTGGGCCCGAAGGACCAGCTGTATGTAGAGCCTGTCACCTGTTGTCATGTCTGATAATCTGCATTGTCATATTCAGAAACATATTTTATGCAAATACACCTGCCAAACATTACTTGCATGCTGCTGAAACGTTGTCTACTTTAGTTAGATTAGTTTAATATTGACATGTGTGAGTGTTTGTTATAGTCATGTGGAGCCAAACTGTTGATTTTATAAGTATTTTATTTTATTTATTTAGCAGAGAACCACCCAATACAGGTGTAGGGTGGTTGCTTGTTGTTATTAAGATACATCTTCAAAATCACACCTCACTTGAGCTTCCAGTTAGGATATAACACATCAGGCATTTGAAATAGTGGATTGTGTGGATTATATTCAGTTAAAATACATTTAATTAGTGATTTAGCATATTATTTTATCCAAAGCGAGTTCTACAGTGAGTACAACTACAAGTATTAAGCAGGTGGGGGGTTAGGGGTTAGGCAGCATCTTGCTCAAGAAACATCACAGGTAGACCAACACACCAGGATTCAAACCAATGACCTTCCACTGCGCTCTCTTGTCACCCAGGGCCCAAGTGGCCCCGCAGGTTCTTCTGGACCTCCTGGCTCCATTGGTGATCCTGGGGAGCGGGTGAGTCTTTAGCTCCTAGCAACTAGCTAGCATTGGACATGTGAGTCTTTAGCTACTAGCTACATAGCTTCCATAGGACAGGTTAGTTTTATCTCCTAGCTACTAGCTACATAGCTTCCATAGGACAGGTTAGTTTTATCTCCTAGCTACTAGCTATCATAGAAGAGTTGAGTCTTTATCTCCTAGCTACTAGCTATAGAGCTTCCATAGGACATGTTAGTTTTAGCTTCTAGCTACTAGCTATCATAGAAGAGATGATCTCTTAGCTATTCTAGCTACCATAGAACAGATTCCTCTAGCACATCACAGAAAGCTGATATAGAGGACCAACTTGTTCCATCATGTCCCCATCCATCCTGCAGGGCGTCCCTGGTAGGGCCGGTCTGCCCGGAGCTGACGGCGTGCCCGGACTCCCTGGGACCTCCGTCATGCTGCCTGTGAGTGACCTTTGACCTTCCATCAATACCCATTGAAGCACATGAAATCAGTTTGTTCCATAGACTTATTAATAGATAGACACACTGATGAAAATGGCGGCTCGATCTTTCAAGGTAAGATCATTGTCGCAGTGAAGCGCGAGATTCCAATAAACAGTATCGCCATATTGGCAAAGTGGCCCTTTTGCCACATGCAAAGTACAAACAGAAGATTACGTTGCATCTTGCGACACTGGAGATCCTGACCTCAAGCCTTGTGCATGCGCAGCGTAGTACAACATAGACTAACAGGATTTTTTGTTTTTGTTTTGGACTGTACTGTTATAATTGTAGGCATGTTTTGTTTCATTTTTAATATTAACACTTGAAGTAGGAAGCCGCTTGTTGCTTGTGCAAGCGAAATTTACACGCAGCCCAGGCACGAGCTTTGGACTGCGCCCCGTGATTATTACGTCATGACAAACAATCATCCAAACTGGCTTTATTGATATTGTTAGAAAAACTATATTTAAATAAGCACCAAGATAATATTATTAAGCACCATATGAACCAAGTGTGGCACCTGAAAAAAATTCTGTGGAGCAGTTAATCGTCGAAAGGAGCCAGTTGAGGTGGTACGGGCATCTAGTAAGGATGCCTCCTGGGCGCCTCCCTTGGGAGGTGTTCC
>JAODUH010002399.1:5000-12056 GCA_027564835.1 Typhlichthys subterraneus | reverse complement strand
ATAACGTCTGATGCATAGACCCCTGTAAGCTAACGTCTGATGCATAGACCCCTGTAAGATAACGTCTGATGCATAGAGCCCTGTAAGCTAACGTCTGATGCATAGACCCCTGTAAGATAACGTCTGATGCATAGACCCCTGTAAGATAACGTCTGTTGCATAGACCCCTGTAAGATAACGTCTGATAAACAGACCCCTGTAAGCTAACGTCTGATGCATAGGCCCCTGTAAGATAACGTCTGATGCATAGACCCCTGTAAGATAACGTCTGATGCATAGGCCCCTGTAAGATAACGTCTGATAACAGACCCCTGTAAGATAACGTCTGATACATACACCCCTGTAAGATAACGTCTGATACATAGACCCCTGTAAGCTAACGTCTGATAACAGACCCCTGTAAGATAACGTCTGATGCATAGGCCCCTGTAAGATAACGTCTGATGCATAGGCCCCTGTAAGATAACGTCTGATACATAGACCCCTGTAAGATAACGTCTGATAAACAGACCCCTGTAACTTCGACAGCGTTTTCTGAAATTGAGAAGTATATTTTTATTAGCTGAGCATCGTCACTCACAAAGCCTGTCTGTAATTCCGGTGTGGCGGCAGTGCAGTAGCCTGCTTTATTTACTCATATCAGTTGTTACATTTATTTTTAGCACTAACAGTAGCCTACGTCTCTAACAGAACGACACCTGATAACAGCTGTTATGTTTCTCAACAAATTTCTCTGTATAAATGTAACTTCCGACTTGGTCATTGAGTTACGTAGCTGTTTGTTGTGCATGTCAATCAAAACACCTCTCCTGTCATTAGGCGGCTCTTGACGCAGTTAGCCAGCGCTGTGTCCCAGACCTTACGTGAGATAAGGCTGGCTCTGCCAGACTAGTAAGTAGCTAGCGGCTCACCCAGGCCTGCGTAGGTCCTCCTCTTGGTGCTGCTGGCAGAATGCACCAGGAACATGCAGGACTGGTGGGTCATCCAGGAGCAGAAGAAGAGCAGCAGAGTGCCCAGGACGATGCCACACTGGGGGGTTGGGGGTGGGTTGTGATGAACACAATATACATTTCACGTCACATAATAATAATAATATTATTCATGACTGGAAAAAACTAGATCCCAGGTACAAGAGGATTTCTCAGGAGGGTAGCGGGCCCCTTTGGTACATTTTTTGATTCAGTCTTACCATTTCTCAAAACAATTCGTACAAAGAGCAAAACAGAATGTATTTCGGGCAAAAGCTTGTAACTTGCTCAAAATCCTTAGTCTATCTCTCAAAAGAACATTTTTACGTCAATGAACATGTCATCAGAATGTCAAGTCCTTGTGTCATTGTTGACAAACACGTTGCTCAGTTTTGTCAAAATGCTTAGTCGTCAATATAAAACTGCATTCTGTTGCTATTGTCTGATGTACACTATGGCTACATTTTGATGACAATTACAATATTGAAAATACAATCTTACATTTGTTTACTAAATACCAACTTATTTATTAACCTGACTATTTCCAGTCAGTCACCACCATGGCTGAAGGCTCGGCTTGCCCATTGTGTCCCCCACATAAAAAGATTAATGACATTTGTTGAAATACTGGTTTCAAAACTAAATGAATCACATGAAAAAGATAAGCATGTGTCATGATACAACAGAAATGTTAAAGTGATGCCAGTATGTTTTAGTGCCATTTTAAAATAATCGTGATAATATTATTTATCGCGATTATTTTGGCCATGATAATCGAGATATACATTTTTCATATCGTCCCATGCCTAATATATGTTCAATATACTGTATAACCACTATATGAATCAAGTCAATATATTACTGTAAATTAGTTATGAACTGTTTTACAGCCAAGACATCATGACAGCCTGTTTGTAAATGTAACATAGTACTCCAGACCTAATAATCAACATGATGAAATTAGTCTATGTGACGTGTGTGCACATGCCTCCCGTAGCTCCTGTGAGGATAATGGTTGGGTGTGGTACTAGTCACATTTGACCCCATACCAGTAGGAATACCTGGAATTTGGTGGCAATAGTCTACCCAACTTTTGTCTTTACTTTTTCTAACAAATGTAATTTCAGTTCTAGAACACCGCATTGCGCTAAATAATTGCCGAAAATATGTGGCTCACCTAAAGTTTCTTTTGTTAAAATTTGGCCACTTGAATTTGTAATTGAATAGCCCTGGTATATACTATACATTTCAACAGCCCATAGTGTATTGAAAGATCGATTACTGTAAGTTATTGGGACAGAATTCACATTCTAGTTCACAATCTAGTTCTCTATATAACTAGCTGCTCTCTACCACCTCACATATTCTGTGAGGTGGTAGAGAGCATCTTATAAATTCAGGACACATTTACATAACAGTTTAATACAAATGATAGCTCATGCAACTATTTTTCATGTAATGATTTAAACAACGAACTAATGCCTAGATGATTTGGGGGACAGACTAGTCAACAAAGCGCCAGTACAATATATTTTGATCAGCATGTCATAAGCAATTGATAATGTAGGAAACCGCAGACAATTGTACATAGCCATTTGCATGAATGTGTCAAAGCATTTGCAAGTTGTTCAAAAATAATGAGAAATAGTTTTTTTATGATGTGAAGGTGACTTGCTGACGTGGAGGTTGAACAAGTAGTTTTGAGAATTTCCATTCTGATCTGAGAAATGTACCAAAGCGACTGAGAAATATTTTAACAGGCCAGCTGTGTCCTCCAAAGACCCTGGCAGAAGCTCAACACATAGCACAGGAGAGACCCTACCCCTAAGAGATGATCATAAGGTGCGTACCTGTTTGAAGCAGAAAGGCATGGTGAGCACGCTGACACCCACGATGCTGTTGACCACGTTCATGATCAGACCCCAGTTAGACGCACTCATCTCGGCTTCCAAGGTCCGATTAAACGCGATCTGTCCAGGGACCTGGGTCCGACTGGCGCCTTAGCTGGTATGAGTGACGTGGCGCACTGAGCCAAATCCAAACACACACATGCAAAGAACGTTTCATTAAATATGAATCATTGGATCAAGAGTTAGCTATTATCATATACTATCACAGGCTACTACGGTATATGCAGGTTTAAATGGTATCCACTCCAGTATAACTCACCTATTCCACACCACTTCTTCAAGGTACTGTTTAAGTAATCATCGGTATACCGTGACATTAAATATTCATTTATCAGTTTAAAAAAAACGACGATTAAATCAATATAACGTGGATTAAAAAAGTATTAACTATAAGAAAAACAAAGCCGACTAGCTCCTAAACGTGTAACCAGGAAGTGAGTGGCGTCCTGAATCAGTCAACGACGTCAGAAAGACAAGACCAACACAAGGCTGGCGTTTACATGCCCTCTAGTGGTCACTCAGGAAACATTCGTTTTGCAACAGTATTAGGAAGCTAATACTGCATTATGAATTGATTATTCCTTTATGTCTGTCTCTTGCAAAACGTGTAAGTCATAACTATGATATATCATATATATATAATATATATATATACTGTGTAGTGTATATAGTATATATATATATTTATACTGTGTATATATATATATATAGTCTGTAGCTAATATAGATTATATTATGTGTGTGTGTGTGTGTGAGAGAGAGAGAGAGAGAGAGAGAGAGAGTCTCTGTGTGTGTGTGTGCGTGTGTGTGTGTCTATCTAGACCTAATCCCTCAAGAAAGACCAGGGGCATTAAAGCATTTCCTGGGGGGCAGGCCTATATGTGTGTATGTGCGTGTATGTGTGTGTGTATGTGTGTGTGTGTGTGTTCAGATGTAATTTCTGTAACACCCCCTTCAACCACGACACCTGAATAACCCCCATGACCCCGCATGACCTCTTGCGACCCTGATTGACCTCATATGACACTGTGTGACCCCTTTGTGGGAGGAGACTATGAAGTGCTTTAAAACATGTTTTTATCATTATCTTAACCTTCAAGGCAGCGTTAGCGATGTAAGCTAAAACACATTCACCTCTCTCTCCTGGCTGGCTGCGCATACTCTGGTGTTGCTAAACAGCCCTGGCTTAGTAAATTGAAACACAATCAAAGTGGTGCAGACCGCACCACACAACAACACTATGCTAATGTGTCCAATGTGAGGGGCGGAGCTTCTGAGGGAGCACCCTATGGCGTTGAAGGGGGCGAGGCTTCTGAGAGAGCACACTATGGGGTTGAAGGGGGCAGGGCTTCTGATGGAGCACCCTAAGGCGTTTGGGGAAGGGAGAGGTGTTTTTTATTTAATTTGAGTTAGAAGTTAGCAAGCGTTCTCGAGAATGACTGATGCCACCTTAAATAGAAAACACACATGACTTCAGAATGTTGTGTGTAGGGCTGGCATGGTGGCATGTGACTCCCATTTACTGGCCAGACAGGGTGTGTAAAGGTCTTATTGTCACATCATGTAGCAACATCCATCCTCTGCATCAACCCATCCCTCAAGGGAGCAGCGGGCGCTGAGAGAGAATCTGACATGTGTCAATAGGGGGGGAACACACGCAGACACGGGGAGAACATGCCAACTCCACACAGAAGGCCGGGACGACCAGGGTTTGAACCAGGGACCTGGCTGGCTGTGAGGCCACAGTGCTGTCCACTGGGCCACCGTGTTGCCTCTTTTATGTGTGTGTGTGTACGTGCGTGAGCGTGCGAGTCTGTGTTTGCATGTGAGAGAGCGTTGTGGCTTTTGTGTCATTTTATTATTTATTATTTTCCTGCTTTATATTTCATTGTTGCGGGGCATACATGTAGAGACCTCCTGCCATCAGTGGCATGTTTTCATTTTAAAGTGTAAATGCTTTTAGTTACGGACTAATTTGTTAATATAAGATTTGGTATGACTTATTCAATGTATTTATAAGAAGGTTATATGTATTTATTCCAAAAGGCACACGTGAGCAGTGACATCATGATCAGCCTATAGTCCATGCTGACACAAGCGACCATGCTGGTTCCATTATCTACATGTTAAGGTTCACTGTTCCCCCTTCCTTCCATTACAACGTATTAATTAGACAGGAACACAACATTCCATCTTCTGCCCTATGCCCCCAATGCCAACATTCCTACTGAAGTGCATGTCTGCTTAGAATGAATATTCCACTAGCATGTCTGCTTCCATGCATCTGCATGTTCCAGAGGCAGGTGCTACATCTGCAGTACACCCTTTAAATTACATACACCCCACAGAGGACATTCCCTACTTTAAAACTGCATTCATGTTCTAAGATGGAAAAATGGAACGTCTGGAGCCGCTTGTGCTATTTTGCTCATTTGCAACAAAATAGAATATGATTTTCTGCACATAACTTACCGTAAACAGGCAAGACACCCAAATTCGTAAAATTTAGTACAAACCCCACTTGAGACTCATATTCTGAAAGTGCTATATTCATGCTCCTAAACCCCTAATAATATCATCATATCTCAGGTGTCTTAACAGGAAAATACAATATTCAGAAAAAGGCCTAATTCGGAATAGCCCAGCGGAATATGCTGTTTACCTATCAAATGTGTAATATTGTCATATTGTCATATTTGGAATAATAGAAGACTTGTAAACTTAGCTATTGTCTCTTTTTGCCAGTCCATCTAGACAGGATGGCACGGGCTCCATATCCCTGCGTGGTGGAGGTTGTCTAATAGTGTGAGGCTGCAGAAGAAATGTTTTGCTTCAAAAACACACTTTCAACCATCACAGCCCCCCCTCCGCTAAAACCATAAATCCAGTGTGGTTTTAAAGACCTGCCTCATAAAATCAGAGGTAAGAGACACACACACACACGCACAAGCACACTTGCGTGCTTGTGCGAGAGAGAGAGAGAGAGAGAATGGGAGCAATGGAAGGGAGAATTAAAGACAGTGCAGCGTCTCCGTGTGGCCAGTAGTAGACGCTGTCACGTCATTTATGTTCACAGCGCCGCTGAAAGTCATTGAGAGAATATGATGCGTGTCACGTGTCTTTTGACCTTACAACCTATCGAGGTTCTGTTTGACTGACAGCTGAGGGGCGTGTCCTCCGTTAGACCACTCCTCTTCTGGCTCTTCATCCCTCCTCTTCCTCGCTTTTTCCATCGTTGTCATGGAAACGGGTTTGTTTGCCACCTTGATGGGATCATCCGTTATGTCATGCGACCTTTCTCTGACCCCCCCTTCCCGCCACCAAACACACACACACACATGACGTCACCCTCAGTACACCATTGAGCATGAAACGTGCACGTTTATTCGTGCACGTTTCATCTGAAGCACTGATCTCGTCGTGCGTGTTTGACGTGACTCCTCTTTATCCCGCTATGAGAGCGCACACACACACACACGCACCTTCACATCTGGCTCTGGTCTGTCCTTCCCTGTCTGATCGACGTGCCTCCCCTCCCCCAACACACACGCACACGCACACGCACACACATCAATCCTCCTAGAGTGCTGTTGCTTCATCAGGTGAACCCCCCCCCCCTCTCTGCGTCCTTCTGCACATCAACACGCACAGAACCCCCACATACGCGCACACACACACGAACACGCACGAACACACACACAGTCTAAGGTCCCCTGACTCCTGATTGCTGCTGCTGGAGTGATTGAGTGAGTGTGTGTGTGTGTGTGTGTGTGTGTGTGTGTGCGTGGCCGAGGAAGACAATGAAAGAGCCATTTCTTGTCTATAAGAGCCAAATTCATGTGCACAGAGCTGCGTCTGTGTTTGTGTACACGCGTGTTTTGGCTTGGGCGTGGATTCCTTTGAATTCTGTTGCAGGATTCTTGAAATAGTGCGTGTGTAGGCGTGTCACTGTTTATCTATTTAGGAATGTAGATGGTGAAAAAAGACAACGTTATATTTCTCCTGCGTGAAATACTTTATTAACCAAGACAGAGAAAACATGTATATCATGTAACATCTTACATTATTTTGTTCTGCTAATCACGAAGGGGGTTGGGGGTCTCTATACCCAAATATAGAAACTACAGGTGGTCCACAAGCAATTAAATAAAACACCACTGCCTCTCTAACACCCCCCA
>JAODUH010002398.1:0-12056 GCA_027564835.1 Typhlichthys subterraneus | reverse complement strand
TTGGGCATAATGTGTGTGTTATATTGTGTGTGTGTGTGTGTGTGTATTGGGCATAATGTGTGTGTTATATTGTGTGTGTATTGGGCATAATGTGTGTTATATTGTGTGTGTGTGTGTATGGTGCATAATGTGTGTTATATTGTGTGTGTATGGTGCATAATGTGTGTTATATTGTGTGTGTGTATTGGTCATAATGTGTGTTATATTGTATGTGTATTGGGCATAATGTGTGTTATATTGTATGTGTATTGGGCATAATGTGTGTTATATTGTGTGTGTTGGGCATATTGTGTGTTATATTGTGTGTATTGGGCATAATGTGTGTGTTATATTGTGTGTGTGTGTGTGTTGGGCATAATGTGTGTTGTATTGGGCATAATGTGTGTGTAGTGTATATTGTGCGTAATGTGTGTGTGTGTGTGCAGGTGTGGACCCCAGGTTGACTGACAGCAGGGGTCAGACAGCACTGGACCTCCTGAGAGACCAGACGGCCCCAACCTCCCAGCAGATCACCTCTGTTATAGAGGGTACACACACACACACTACTGTATAATACTGTATGTATACATACATACATACAGGACTGTAATTATAGCCTACTATACCATTACACTGTCAATATAGCCTACACTTTGTATATTTGTGGGTAACTTTCAGTAAAAAAAATAGAGTTCTTCTAAGAGTAATGTGAATAGGCTATTCTTCAGAGACATATCATGAATACTGGGAAAATACAGGCAATATAGAAATCGTTTTTAGAAACTACTGTGCATTACTCTGTAAAAATAGTTACATGCAGGGCTAGTAACATTTTAGCCGGGCTAGTGGATATTTTGGTCTACTAGCCCGGCTGGCTAGTGCCAAAAATCCTTTAGCTCCACCCCTGCACACACTCACATACACATACATACAAACTAATAGCTTGTGTGTCTATCTGGAAAATACAGTATATTAATATACAGTATTTTCCAGATAGACACACAAGCTATTAGTTTAGAGCTCCTCTATAAACTAATATAAATTTAGATGAGATTGTAGCACTTTGAGATTTGCTTCAAATGTAAAGTGCATTGCAAATAAAATGTATTATTATTATTATAATAATTAGATGAGCTCAGCTCAAGCAAACTGAGGCAGGATCAAAACTGATGTGTTGGTGGTGGCGGTGGTGTTGAGCATAGCACTTTTGTACCCTACCCTCCTGGACGGGGGGATTCCTCCCGAAGGTGTTACTCTTTTACCCACATGAGCTTTTATGGATGCTCTGCTCACAGCTAACGCTGTGTCTGCGTGAGTGTGATGTGTGCGCACTGCGTGTGTGTGATGTGTGTGTGAGAAGTGTGTATTCTTCAGATGATGCCTATAAAGATGGTTTATAGGCAGGAACAAACATGCCCTGTCTAATGCATGCCTTTATATAGAAGCTGTTATTATACAAAACATCAGACAACACCCAGAGAACACTGTGTGACTTCTGTTAGTATAATGCATAAACAACCGGCTCCATTATTCATAGAATGTTTGAACATTTCACTACAGACAGTCTAAAGAACAGTGTTTAAAAACTCTTTAAAATAGATATAAATGTATTGCTCTCTCCTGTATTTTGTATTACTAATAAAAGCTGCAAAAAAGTGTTACACATTATACAGTATACTGTGTGTGTGTGTGTGTGTGTGTGTGTGTGAGGATGCAGCTGTTAAGTGGATGAATAGTTGCTATTTCCTGTTGGAGAATACACACTCTCTCTCTCTCTCTCTCTCTCCCCCTCTCACCCTCTCTCTGCCCTTCTCTCTCTCTCTCTCTCTCTCTCTCTCTGTCTCTCTGTCTCTCTCTCTCTCTCCCTCCCTCTGTCTCTGTGTCTGTCTCTCTCAGATTCTCACATTCCTCTGTCTGTCATTCTGTCTCTCTTTGTCTTCACACTGCGGTATATATGAGCGTCACGCTGATTATTCCATAGGGACGGAGAACAGGACTGTGTTCCCCGCACCTGGTTCCAACCACCACCCCGCCCCTCCTCGCCCAAACACAGTCTGTTCAGGGCTCCTCTTCTGGCTATCTGCTCTCGCTCTAAAGGGGCAATGTAATGACTGAAATGACTGCAGCCTGCAGTAAACCTGCTATAGCTGCCTGTCTGTCGTCTGCCTGTCTGGCTGCCTGCGCCAGGGTATCAACCCCACCGTGGGCAGGTCTGGAAAACACGGGCACGCTCACCGATCGATAACAGCTCCCCGCTCCATTCGTCTATGACGGCATGGGACGCGGACCGTTTCCGTAGACTTGTTTTCGTCCTCCGGGGAGGGGGGATCCTGTTCATACATTTCATCACATTAATGAGAAGTGAGCCATATGTTGTATACAATGTATATAAATAGAGACAGTATTTACTCTGTGTTGTTGCGTGTGTTGTGTGGACCCCCAACCCTCTCCCCCCGTCACACGCACGCACGTGCAAACACGCGCACGCGCACACGGCATTGTGCCATGCTTGGATGTAAGCTGATCTGATGCTGATGCTGTGGACTTATGGAGAGACACAGCACGGCTGTTGCTGCCTTAGAGCAGAGCTATGAGGTGCTGTCGGAGTTTGATCTGGTTTTGATAAGCTTGTGAAAATAATGGGCGGGAGATGCGGGGGAGGGGGTTATAAATGATATAAATGTTGGATGTGTTGTTTGAGCAGGATTAACACTAGTTTTATTTACATCTTTATATCCAGAACAACTTACAGTGACCACAATTTACATTAAGCAGTGGAGTTAAGCATTTTAAAGCTTCACTCTTTTATGGTATGCACCTAGACAGCCATATTGCTGCCCACAGCTCTATTTATGTTTGACCTATGACTGTAACTTGTGTTGTACCTTCAGCATTCCGGGGCAAGAGAGACACATGTTTTTGTAATGCTGCTTTCAACAACATTTTTGGAGAGGCAGAGCTCTCTCCCTCTCTCTCTTTCTCTCTCCCTCTCTCTCTCTCTCTCTCTCTCTCCCTCTCTCCCTCTCTCTCCCTCTCTCTCTCTCTTTCTCTCTCTCTCTCTCTGACTGTTATTCCCTCTCTCTAGTTCTCTCTCTCTGTGTTAATCTTTCTCTCTCCGGCTTTCCCTCCCGCATTTTTGACACAACTCGAATGTCCCTTTATGTACATTCGAAAACATCTATATATTAAAATTTTTGTCTCGGTGGGGGGGGGATTGGGGCGGGGGGGGGTAAGACCCAATCACACAGCAGCTCAGTCACGTTTCAAATATGTATTAAAACAAGTCGCAGGTGGACTGTGAGAGCGTACACATATGACCAGGAGAAGAGAAACACAACGACATAAAGGAAGGTCAGTCATTCTTGAGAACACTTGCAAAAGTAAAGCTACAATCAAAACAATATTCTGCTGCGGCCCTTCACGGCCCAAGGTTCACCACTTTGTTTATGTTTCTATTTACCGAGCCAGGGCTGTGTAGAAATATCAGATAATTTTCTCGACACGCACAGAGAATGGTAAGATAGCAAAAGGCGAGGAGTTATTTTGTGAATTTGACTAAAAGTGTATTAGCTTACAATTAGTTTTCAATATTGTACTGTACCTTTAAATACCAGCATATAAGACAGCCCATTGGAGACAATGAGTGGCAGGTGAAACTAATAAGACAACCAGCATGGGGGTAGGAACAGAGACAAGCTAAACATGGACTGGGAAAACACAGAACACAGTGGAAACTGTGGTTGTTTCTTAATTCCAAGGCCGCTCGGTTCTTGAGAGGTACGTTCCTACCTTCTGAGAATTGTCTTGCAAGAACACGAGGACAGATCTAGATTGAGGTGAATATTCTTGGCTATTGTTCTTGGCTATTCTGCAATATCTTGGGCTCAGGGATGACAACACTGGTACCGGTATTATCAGCGCAAAAGTGTATACACTTTTGAGCGCTTGATAGCCGGCGAGGTATCATGGCTGTCCCGGTCTGCTGGCGGGACCTCACATCTACGAATTCATTGACTCCATCTTGATAAATTGACCACATATTTGAACTTTGAAATTCGACAATATTTTTGCTTCAAAAACATTTAAATCAGCATTTCATGACACATTAACAGTAGTATTTCGAAAAGTATAGCTAGAATTGTTGTGTGTTTTCTCGACTGCCATTGCCGCTTGTGGATTCGAAATGCATTCTGGGATATTCCGCTGACAAGTTCACATACAAGTCACCACTGGATGCATCCTTGGTAAAAAGCGTTAATTGCGAACTTGTGAATTGGAACAGTACTTCGTTGTGAATGATGAAGTTTTACAAGTCTGTAAGAACGCAAGAATAGAAAAGAACGCATATTGAGAAACAGCAACATACTGTAACAAGACTAAGAGACCCAGACAGTGTAACAGTAAAGACTTGCACAAACTACGCACTAAAGGAATGCAGGATACGAGCATTAGCCATTTTCGCAAGGATATTGGACCTCAGGACTCACTATGGCGTCAACATTCTCCACCTATCTGACCCCAGTCAGAGACAGACTAATTGGATTCACCTGATGCAATAAGGGCTTTTGTGGGGATTTCTGGTCATAACTGATCAATTTTTTCTGTGCAAATGAGACATTTGCATGTGAAATAAATCCATAATATAATAATTACATGGTGGAAGACTTCCGCTTTCAACATTTTGCTGAGTAGCTCATATACTTAGTACACTGATGCTGATGTAGTTGTCATTATGAGCGTATACGGATGCACAGCCCACGGCGCCGACACTGCTGGTGACTGAATGCAGGCTGGGGTAGAAATTGTGCATGCGATGCAGCTTAACTTTGATTGAGAGTATACGGTTTCAGAGCAGCCTGTATCACTTACATAACAGTGACGCTTAAGTATTTTCAAATGAGACTCTTGACATCGCCCCACCTTACCCTCTGCAAACCCACCCCCCCACCCCGCCCCTCGTGGTTCCTGTAACAGATTATATCACCAGGGCAAATACATTCCCTCTCTTTCTCCCACTGCTGTTCTTAGCGTTCCGGGTAGCTTAGTTGGAATATCTAAGGGCCGCATTTGTCCCTGCTCCCTGTTGCTAAGGAGCCACAGACAGACACATTTTGTCGTTCCATTAACCGTCTGATGTTTCACGCTAAAGGCGCGGCCGCTTCAAAAGCGATTTGATAAACCACCGATCACACAGAGATGGAACAAAGAGAACGGCTGCCTGGGCCAACTGTCCCATTGACGAACAGCGCGACTATGCGCCCCTTGCACTGAAAAGTTGAGAATATTTTAAGCTATACGCGTAAAATACGTAAAACGCTAAACAAACATCAGAAAACAACGCCTGCCAGTACTATAGGAAAACAACGGTTTTGTTGGCGATGCGTTTTTAGTGACGTGTCTCTGTGTAATCGGGGCCATAGGGTGCTCCCTCAGAAGCTACACCCCCCAAAATGTCACTCATATGGCATTGAAGGGAGAGGTGTTTTTCTTTTGATTAGTGCATATATCAACCATCTTTCTCCAGCAGCCTCACCATATTAAATGACAATTTGCATAACTGCACTAATCCGTGGGAAACATAGCACAGACGATACATGTGGTCTTGTAAGGCCATTTTAATTGGCTTGGTGGTGGCATCACACGGCACAGGTCATTGGGTGATGTTGCCCTCATATTTCTTTTATTGATGTGTTGGCTCCGCTTGAAAAATGAGCATTGTCAAGATGAGAACAAAGCCTGTTGTTTGAGTCAGCACCTATTCTCTCCCTAGTCTGTCCATGGGTTTGTACACACTTAACACTGCTTTAGCTTCAATTGGTTTGCCTAGTTTTCATCACCTGATAGTTCATATATTAATTGATCCTATTATGTGTTGATCTTCTTGCTCTGGCTTCTTAGAAATACAAGTTGTTTGTAAAGTTCACATGATGTATGTGAAGAACGTATTCAAGGACATTGCATTGATTCTGGTGTATGTTAAATGTTTTTCTACCACTTGCGGTAATCATGTATCGGCCAGGATGTTTTCTGCAGTGCCTTTTAAATTATATTTGGGAGTTTAAGTTGAATATTTAACAGCTATCAACGTTCAATACAAAATAATAATAATTAGCCATTCAGAGATCTCTGCTGTTTTAGTCCTGTGAGGTCAAATTACGAATAGGATTTAGTTTAGATGACATTTTCTGTCACTCTAATTGGTTAGATTAATTGTTTCATCAAATATAACTCCTAATTTTCAGTTATTTTGCACGTAGCATGTCGGTGGCTGTCGCTTGGCGATGGTGACCTCGTGTAGCCTTTCAGACAGATGACTGTAGATCTGGCCAAGGCTGAGATGGCTTGAAGGTGCAGTCTCCCTACTTCTTTAATTAAAGCCGGGGTGGAGGGCATGCACAAGGCCGGCAACCCCCCTGCTCTTCTCTCTCTCTCCTTTGACAGGCGCTCAGAGTCCACTTCATTTAGAAGCCACTCGGGGGGGTTGGGGGGTGTCTGATTGTCTAAAACGACTCCTTTGGCATAAATGGACTCCTGTAATCTTTCTATGTTTCATATATTTTTATTGCGTAAGTAAGTAAGCTTGTTTAGCAGATTTCACAAATATAAAATCTCAAAGTGCTTTACATTAAAAACATCAAGATAAATTGTATTAAAATCAAACCAGAAAGGTTGATTGTACAGGTACAGTAATACTGAACGTTTTTCAGCTCTCATTTCCTAATGTATAAATAAAACAAGTATACAAGTATAAAACAAGTACGAAACAACAACATCAATAACATACATACTCCATAACCGTACAGATATTTTATGCCTTTTAACAACATATTTACAAGAACAAAAACGTGTTTTGCAATCTGTGAGGGCAAGGCTTGCCTTTACCCTGGAGACCTTCATTATGTCAAGCTTGATGGTCATCTTGATCGTCGTGGATGAGATACTGCCATAGAGACTTATGACTTGTTGACGGATGAGTTCAACTTCAATCTTCATCAATCTTCTGCTAGTTTCTGGCTTGCATACAATTAAAACATTTTTTTGATTGCATAAACATGATTTTGAAAACAGGGCTACTTTAGTAAAAACATTACACACAATTCAAACAACCATACACACAAGTAACAGAACACCTCAGATATTTTGGAAATTGAAACACTTCATTCAAAACTACATAATTTTGTCACCGTATCAGATTGTGTTTTATACAGTTAGACACTGCTGTACTCAATTTAAAACACTATTAACATATGCTCTTTTCTAATGATACTGCACACAATTATATTCCTCACCACAATGTAAAATCAGACAATACATCAGTGCATTTCCAAAAGTTACATTTACGTGTCGTACTGAAAATTAGAATAGAAAATATATTACTCAAAATAGAATATAGTACACTGTAAACACAACAAAAACATTTGTGAGAAATAGAACTTCACTTCACTGAGAACTTCACTGGCTCCCATTACAGCTCGCATCCAATTCAAGTCACTGGTGCTGACATAAGGAGTATGTAGACACTTACTGTGTCTACATACTCCTTGAGAATGTGCTTATAGTTGTGCAGATCTGGGCTGTGGCTTTGCTCCCCAAGTGGAAGGTTTCACTAATTGTGTGTTTTATAAAATGTTAGTGTGTAAGCAATCAAACATTTTTTTTTTATAATGAATCTATGTTTTGTAACCGCTTCTGAGAGTCATTCTTAGATGTTGAGATTTACTGGAGGATTTGATTTTGGTCACAGTTCAACTGGATTTGTAAAACTTTATGCACCATAATATTTTCTAACACTAATATACAGAACACTCGGCTATACAATTCACCACCGTGGGCAAATGAACATTGGGACATTGGGACTCTTTCATTTGCCACTACAATTGAAATGTTTTAATACACCTTAATATAAATTCTTTATTAACACAGGCAATGCAATGTCACCCCTAGTAGCATACAGCCTTCTCTTTGCCTTCGCTTCCTATCGGCTTCCACCCTTGTGAGACAACATGAGAGACTATGAGTCATACAGAGAGGGGCTTCCTTAGATTTTCCCTCTAGTGAACCCCCCCTCCCCCTTCCCTGCACCTCGCTGCCTCATCTGATAATTTTCTCTGTTTCTCCTCAGCCGATTGCGCTAATCCCTCCTCCCCATTATTATTCCAATAGCGTCTCTGTTGCGTAACTCGCCAATGCAGGAATTGAGAGCTCAGGCGTATTGTAAGAAATCCTTGTCGTCGTGGCCATGAGCCAATCAGGGAAAGATGCAATATGGGATATATGATGTGTAATATAGTGTGATATATGTAATGATGTGATGCTTTAGCAACTAATTCCTGATGTCACCCCTCCAGCAGAATGTGTTACTTAACGATGACGGATGTACGACCTGTAGCTATTGACAAACGTACTGTGCGTTGCTTTGGATAGAAGCTTCTGCTAAATGCTGTACTGTTCGGTGTAACGGATAAGGAAAATGGAGAGAGAATAAAGGCGTGCTAAATAAAACGTAAGGAGATATCATCCACAAAGAAAAGAAACGGACAGCATGTTCCAGTCAAAAAGAAAAAAGGAAAGCATTTGGTGTGCTGTTGAATTTGAGCCTTTTTAAGCTCCTCTTGGCTGATGGTGTGCAAGGTCCACGGGGTTTCACGTGTCCAAGTGTTCCTCAGAGCATCCTGAATCCTCTGACACTAAAGCATGGCTTAAGTCGTGTGCAGTGTTTACCTGTGCATTCATGCCCGTCATGGTCTGTGTAATCACCACGTGGCAGTATAAAGGAGTGGGGGGGCTTTGCCTAATAGCAGTGGCATGCAGGGGACTCTATAACCACTATAAAGAGGAGATATGCCACTTAGAGAATTGTGAATGGAGCTCTATGGGAGAATTATGAAACGCAAATATGGCAGTTGATGGAAAATATTCCACCCCTCGCACCAAAAGAGCCAGCGTCTGCTTTATAACTGCTATTATTTAGCCAATGTGTGGTTGAATGTGTGGTTGAATGGTTCAATGTAATGTTTAACTGAGACACGAGAGTAGACGCGCAGTAGAAGCATAACGTGTGGGGAAAACTGCTTTTAAAACATTATTATGGGGGCAAGGTCACCAAACGTTTTACGTTTACAACGTGATTGTATACATGCAGTTTATATGTCCCGGTGACTATTGGAAGGGCAGTTATGGCTCTCCACCCATTCATTTCAATACCGTCTTCCTAAATAACTGCCTGGGGCATTCCAAAGATGGCTGCCGAGTGGTGAGAACCCCCTCTCCCCTCCTCCCCGCTTCCTTGCAATATTTATTAGATTCATTTAGTCAGGTACAGTAATCATTGGCGAGAATGGGAACCACAAGGCATGGAGCACATTCAGAATGTGCTTCTAGTCTTTGTTTCCCCCGGCTGTTGATTGAACCTGAGCTACAGTTTTGTTATAAACATATGTTTTTCCATATTGAGCCAATATACAGTAGTGACACTGAAACATGTTACAGGGAAGTCTCCTTTAATTAGTCTACACTGGGCTGCATGAAAACACTTATTCTTTCACTTTATGCAGTAGAAACTGAGATGAATGTCTGTGTGTGATTGAATATGTGAATGTGTGTGTGTGCGTGTGTGTGTGTGTGTGTGTCAAGTCAAGTCAATTTTATTTATATAGCCCTTAATCACATTGCAGTCTCAAAGGGCTTTACAGCCTACATTTCACATGGAAACAAACAACACCCCCTTAACCTGCTCCTCCCCCCGGACAAGGAAAAACTTCCATTAAAGCCACATGGGGGGAAAAAAAAGGGAAGAAACCTTGGGAAGGGACCACAGAGGGAGGAATCCACCCCTCCAGGATGTTTAAGATGCAATAGGTGATGGTAGGCAAACAAAATGTAACATAAATACTATGTATAATTTTCACATTGTAACGTACTTAAGAACTAACACATCGGAAAGATTAAAGCGTTTTGTAAGTTAGTTAATTATGAGTGGTCTGCCAATTGTAGCAGTAACAGATGCGACAGGACAGACGCCACTTGTGTCCCAGGTCCAAGGAAATGTCCTATAGCACTAGACACTACCAGGACCGCTCAACAACCATAGTGCCTCTCTGAACTGGAGACTTGGCTTCTGCAGCAATAGCCACCACCATCCATACATAGTCCGGGACCATGTCAGCATCACCTCGTGACAACACTCCTCCACCGAGCAGGAGATGACCAACACACATCCATTGGATCTGCACACAGTTCTCTTTCCCAGCTCAGGGAACATCGCCATCTACACGCTGTCCTTGACCAAGGCAGCAACTTCCGCCGATGACATCACCGGGCTGGAGCCGCACCATCCACACAGCCTCCGAGACTGGGACAGCATCTCCCATCCACCACACTCTGAGAAAGAGAAAGTGAAACGGGCCAGATACACACAGACGACACAGAGGAGCCTAATTTATAGACATTTAGGTCCCTAAGCAGTGGGGAACATTTACTAACTAAATGCCTCACTTTACAAATAGGCTTGTGTATGTCCTGGCTGGCAGAATACATGATCAACCTTCCACTTCAGCAGTGCACCAGAGGATCTAGAAATGACTAGATCTACTGATATCTCCTGCGTGTGTGTGTGTGTGTGTGTGTGCGTGCGAGAGAGAAATAAAGTCGTAGGCACGTGTGGGCAGACGTTTGTCGGTTCACGAGGTTGTGCGTCGGCTGACGTGAAGAAATGGCAGCCTATGATACCGACACAGTCACGGTACACAGATGAGCATGAGGGAATGTAAAGAACAGAAGATTGTGAAGAGAAGCACCTACTTCCTTCCCAGACTGTCTCGGCTCCTTTATGGAGAACCTCTGTCACTTTCACATTAGCCGTTATGACAGGACCCCTTTCCCTTCCTGTCAGAGGGGTGGGGCTTCAAATCCCCCATTCTGACACATTCAACAATAGCAAGCCATCACATGGCCACAGTTCCCCGCCAAGATTATTCTGTTCTTAACAGCGTTTCCCAGTAAATACCAGGATGACTGTCTTCAAGATGGGCAAGTTTTCATGACTAGAGACTTAATTTCCTGACTGGATTAAGTCTTTTTAAGCTGTTTTGTTGTGTATACAACAGTTTAGCAATGAGGCTCCTTCCAGGCAACACAAACAAATTAGGGGGGGTGAATCTAGATTTGTTGGGACTTCATTCGTCAGCGATACCCATCAGTTTGGAGTGACAAGACATAGCAACAGATCTTTGGCCCTGTTTTGTATTGTGCTTCACTGAGACCTCTGTAACCTCTGTTTCTTGACTTCCTGGGATTTTATTCTTTCTTTCAAGTGTCAGCCCATATACAGAGCCATAGACCTTAGCCCTCAGATATCTTCATAAGCCCTCTTCTTGTTTGGAGAGGTCACAGTGATTGACCCAACTCTCCTATACGAGGACAGAGGTGTTAAGAGTTGGAGCAGAAGGCGTTGAAAGAAGATGAGAAGATTCTTCAGCCATTTGTATGTCCTATGTTGAAGTGAACCTTATGAAACCATTCTCATATGTATTACAAGCACAGTTGCATTAGAAGTAATTCTCAATGGTAGGCAGGTTTGGTGAGATAATTGCTGTCTTGTAAAAGACCAAGTGGCATGAGATTTGAGCTGTGGTCAGTTATCATATACACCCATCTTCGCAATGACAGCTGGTATTATTACACATTTAAAACAGCAAGAAATTATGCAAAAAATAAATAAAAACTATATGAAAACAGTTTTTATGTTGTGTGTGTGTGTGAGGCTGTGCAGGATTTTGTAGCGTTCTGGAAGGGTGGGGGGGCTGATCGGAGTAACTGAGGGTGTCACCCTCCCTCTAATTGGCTGACCCCGGACGATTAGCGTCGTGCCAGTGCAGAGTCGGGTCGCCCAACACTTCCCATGTAGTCGTCATACATTTCCACCTCCACCCGTACGGTAACGGCTCTCTCCATCCATCCATCCATCCATCCATCTGCTTCAGTGTAGAGTACATACAACTATGCACGGGGGGGGGGGGGGGGGGGGGGGGGGGGGGGGGGGGGGGGGGGGGGGGGGGGGGGGGGGGGGGGGGGGGGGG
>JAODUH010002397.1:0-12056 GCA_027564835.1 Typhlichthys subterraneus | reverse complement strand
TGAAAAAATAACCATAACTCCACAAGTTAGGGGAGTGGGGGGAAGTTACGTGCACAACCCACTTAGGGATGAACAGGCTGTCACTGAGAGCTGTGCTTCATTCATACCAGTTAGACAATCTCACACACATCACATATTCTGCTTACAAGCCAAACACACATACAGCACAACAACAACTGGTAACAGAAAAAGGTCACATTTCTCCTCTGCAATATAAATTAGGATTGTGTGTGTGTGTGTGTCTGTTTGGTAGTGTGACTGCATATTATTGTCTATGTTTGCGTAAGTGAATCGACAACACATAATAATAGTGTACAGTTCACATAGTATGCATGCTGTGTGTAAGTGTAAGTGTGTGCTTGTTATAAAGGGATTAGATCAACAGCCAGCTGGGTTGGTCCAGTTAACTGTGCGTGTGCGTTTGAGTGTGCGTGTGTTTGTGTTTTCTGGAAATGTGCAAGGTGTTCATATAATCACTCAGGTCTCTCGGGTTATGGGGTAGTCTTTGCTTGGCAACAGCTGCAAGTCTTCTGCTAACAATAGCCAGGCGGATTTAACCACAGCCATCTGCCTAATTCACACCACTGTATCGGTTACCAAAGTGATAACCCTTGACCTTTTCAATTAAACAAGTGTCCCATTTGATACTCACTTTGATAAACCTTGAACCTAGGTCATGAAAGTACATGAATAATATTTTTTATTCAGTGCATTTTGTCCAGTTTGCATCAGTTAATGCTTTTTGTTAATTTATTGACATAATGTAAATAACCCATACATTTTCCAAATTACAGTTATAATAAAAAATTGCAGTGTAGCTAATACTATAAAACAACAGACATTTGTGTTATTGTGTTAAAATAATGTAAAAATATGATATAGTATTTCTGTCTTGTTCATCTTTAGTTTAAGACAAGGTAATAATCTCTTACAGTTACTTACAGAAGCTGATTCTGAACAACAAAATGCTTTTACCCTCCTAATATTGTAAACGGACTGCATTTATATAGCGCAATTCTAACCTTTCAGCCACTCAAAGCACTTTACAGTATTTTGCCTCACATTCATACAATGGAAATTGCTGCCATGCAAGGTGCGACCAACGCCCGGGAGCAGTTGGGGATTAGGCATCTTGCTCAAGGATGCTTACAGGTAGGTCATCACCAAGGTTTGAACCAATGACCTTTTGGCTAAGCCCCAACACCCAGACCATTAGACCATCCTGCCCCCCTGCAGAACAGCATGACAATAGCACGACAATGTGCTATACTAGGGAATATTATTGCCATCTCATTTGTTACAATTAGTATATAGAGAATTGTTGATGTAAGATGACATACGACATAATTATGAGGACCCAATTCAATAATGAGATGACTAGGTAGAATGAACTAAAAATGTGTTTTACTGTGTGGACATGCACTAATGTCGAACTTCCCTCCGAGCCGCCTGTTTTACAAGGAAGTCACAGCCACAATATTGTTCAGTTGTTTCTGGGAGGTATATTTGTCACTGTGTGACAGCTATGACATCCAGCCTGCAGGGACAACATCAAACACACTTGGAGTTCAAAGTCATGCAAACACGCAAACCACCAAACACACACACACACGCACACATACACACGCACACACACACCAATAATGCATATGCTGATGCTCACATGCAATGACTAACACATGCACATATTCACGCACACACACAGAGACATGCGTCATATTTACACACGGCTTCACAGCTCTCAGAAGCACATACAGAACCACTATACAACACTGTTTATGATGCGCCATCTCCCAGCAGATGCACACGGCTTTGCTTTAAATCCCTCCCCCCCCCCGATTAGGATGGAGGTCAGTAAATCAGCCCGGTTTTCCATTTTCTGGTGCCCCAAAGGGTACCTATGGCCAAGGCCTCATATCATTCCACCTTGAAGCTTATACTTGGCGTGACTGGCCTTTTCAAACTGTGTTTTATGTTATTATGATGCCTCTGATCTTAATCATAATGAGCCTAACCATGAGCAGAGGCACAGTGAGCACGAGGGGCGTTGTGCACTGATTACTGACTCACCGAGGGAGAAGAAGAACGCATCACTTATGTGTGTTGCTGTTAGTGCATCCTTATACGTTGTTCACATTCACCTCCATGTTTGAAACACGACGAGTGAGAGAAGCTAGGGAATTAGTGGAGAGGGGTGCGACGCAAGCCTGCTCTAGACACAAATCATGGAGTGTCTTTTCACTGGACCGCCAGATATTCCACCTTCACCGGAAACGCATAGCTCGGTGCCCTAGGGTGCCCCGCTGCAGACACAATTCCACGAGTTGTTTCCGGTTGACCACGCCCCTCCATTTACAATAGCCGTTTCATCTGCAGCCACATAAACATGTAAATGAGTCACTGCTATCACCGCGAGGAATGTCTCTGTGGTATGCAGCATGCAGGATGAGGGGTATTCCACACCTACTGCAGCCGAATGACAAGAAGAGATAAGGACAAGGCAGATAAATAGCCCTATAAATCTGCTAAGCTGCCGACCGTCTGAGCGGTTGTGTTCGTGATGCGCACAGGAGTGTCAGTGTGTGCCTGCGAGTGTTTATCACTCACAAGCTAAGCTAGTGAGTGATAAGTGCAGGTCGTTTGCTAACCCACTGTTTGTGTGCATTCCTGAGCGCAATAACACAACACAAACACCACCTCAAAGACATTCCATGCCAGGGGCATAAAAAGGACAACAACAAAATAATGTGCCACTTGGAGTAGCGAAGATGGCACCCAGTGTCTCTCACACGAATGGTATTTAATTATTTCCCAGCATGCATTGTTACGAGCTGTTATAGTACATGGACTGTATATGCAGTGTCTTCATACAGTTTGTTTTTAGTTGACAAAGTTCTAAGGATGCTTAAAGCCCCCTTCACCTAGATAGTTGTATTTAAAAACCAAACATTATACGATGAGCATGTACACACTCGTTTCTATTGACATTTATTTATGTTTAATCAAATTAAAATCTAATACAAATGTATTGATGCTTGCTTGACTGATGTGTCTCATAGCTTTAAAGCTATAGTAAAGTAATTCTGGAGAAAGCTTGTTGATATTTGAACGTGATCAAAACATAAACACCTCTTCCCTCAATACTCCCTCTGAAGCTCCACCCCTAAGTCTATGGTACTGTTGTTGTGTCCGGCCTGCACCACTTTGTTTGTGTTCCCATTTACAGAGCCTGGGCTGTGGAGAAACACAAGATTATTATTCTTCACTGCAAAAAATGAAATAAGTAAAAGATTAATGAATACAAGGTCATATTTGCTCATAATAAGTAAATAAATCTGCCAATGGAACAAATGAAGATTTTCTTAATAAGATTTCTTGAAATAAGACATCTAGGTAATTGTGTCTTACAGTATATAAGTGTAGTTAGAAATTTTTACTAGAAATTAGACAAATATACTTGGTAAGATTTTGATTTTTTGTAGTGAATTTCAGCACACACAGAGAACAGGCAACTAATGGACCATGAGGAGATATTTGGTGAATTTGGCAAAAAGTGTATTAGCATACGATCAATGCCTCTACCTCTAGCAGTGACCTCTGACCCCTTGCCCTGTGTGGTTCTCTCCAGTATTCATATTTCACGAGAATAAAGACAAAGATACTGGAATAATAACAAGATGGAGCACTGTAATGCATTTCAATGGAAGCAAAAATCAAATGCTTCCGGTCTCTTAAATGGGCGTGTCACTAATATAATTTTGCTGTGGAGCTGTGGCGCCCAGACAGCTAAATCTACCATTCAGGGCCTGAAACAAAGTCCATTTACCCCATAACATTTTGCTGCAGAAATACCCCTGTGGCCTCAGATTGATAGGTACTTAAAGTAATGTAATATACTCAAAATACCCATTAATGCCCTCAGAGAGAAATAATGGCCAATCTAAGGTGAAATCCGTGGACCTCCCCATTGACTTGCATGGAACGCTGGGTTGTTCTCGTCTGCATAAAGGGTGAAAAGACCCCCCCTTAATACACAAAATGTGTGTGCCCTCTCTGTTAAACTCCATTCTCTCTGATAAAGGTGTCAATACGGGGCAAGAGCAAATGTCCGAGCTCACGCTTAATTTAATACATTCCTGACCCACCCCACCCTAATCTACCCCCATCTCGTTTGTGCTCCGGGCACTGGTGTGATGGACGGGCCTGTTGACAGGCTGGTTGACCCGGGTAGCGGGGTGTCTGTATGGGCAAGCAGCTGGTTGGCTGTGTGGGTGAATACGGGCATTGTCCTCTATGCACAGCGTCCGTGATGGAGGCCCACAGGCTATGGGCTGTGTGGAGGCTATAGACGATATGTGTGTCACACGTATCTATTGGTTATGTGTATGTGTGACATGGGACAACCCAGGGACGCAATGCCACCGCCGGATACCTTCTGTCAAAGCGGAGACCAAATAAAGGGGCAGACTTTCCTAGCCTGGCTTTGCCTGACTGTTGCTCTCAGCTCTCTTTTTGCTGATGTGATACTATGGTCTGGAAAGCCTGCTCACATTCGTGTTCACTTAGCTACTCTGGATGGAGGAGCAGTCAGCGACCAGTGAGGGGTGGACAAGTGCAATGGCATTGAAGTAGAGTGTGAAGTAGAGTCGAAATGGTGGTAGAACTAAAAAGAGTTGTAGCAATGCAGATTGGTTAATGCTGCTCCCATGGTTTCAGAATTAACCATAAGTCTACTAACCTAACATGCCAGGTGTATTGTTAGACAGACGTTATTCTGCGGAGCCGTCCATTGAAAGCGTTTAAAAATGGCAAGCCTTTTCAAAAAATATTTGAGGTTAATTGGATCTGTTGCAGTTAATTTTGCTGTCAGCACACCTAAATCACACCCTTAGCTATCAGTACAATGCTGATTGGTTAGTTCAGTAATTGCTACTCAGATTCCGTTACAAGGATTTCTTGGCAACTCCAAACTGTTTCTTGTGGCAAACTCAAACTGAATCTTGCGAGCTTCAGTTTACCTTTTCCAAGAGACTAGAGGTATACGCCCATTAGGATGCAAAAACTGTAAACAGTCCTCAATGGAGCGTGACCAGACGCTATTCACTGAGATAATTCTGGATCTGATTACACCAGGCTAAGACTTACATATCTCTCGCATTCCCTAATTTTAAAGGTATAGTCAGCTATTGCAAGCTATTTGTAAGCTAATACACTTTATGTCAAATTCAACAAATATCTCCTCGCAATCCGCTACTTACCGTTCTCTGCATGTTGAAAAAATAATCAGATTCTTCTACACATCCCTGTCACCGTAAATAGTAACATAATAACTTGACTAAATGCAGAGGTTTTTTATCATTAATTACAGAAAATGTCAGAATTTGACATGTTCTGAGAGTGTGTGTACGGGACTATGTGCGCACTGTGCTTGCCAGGGACAAACAGGACTCACATAATTCAACACATCCATCCATCCATCTTCATCTGCTTATCTGGAGTCGGGTCGCGGTAATGTTGCGGTCTAATTAAACACAAGAAACTAATAATATATGGCATCAACACCACCATGGCATAAAAGTATTTGGGGTTTAGCATAACCCACACCTCCACACCTCACCTAACAATGATCATTAAATTATTTATTCACTACACCAACATCCCAGTACTGTCCCTTCAAAAGCGGTCCGCAAACTTGTGGTATATTTTCTACCCAGAAACAATGGGGGAAATTATCTTTAATATAGTGGCTTTAACAAAACCTCATATTGAATTAATAGGTAACAGCTCCTCAGTCTTCCTGACTTCTGCTGCCTGTCTTTCTCCTTCCACCTGCCTGTCTGTCTGTCTGTCTGTCTGTCCATATCCTTACACCTTTCATGTTACGTGTGTGTGTGTTCGTGTGTGTGTGTGTGTGTGTGTGTGTGTGTGTGTGTGCGCAGGAATAGCTTACTTTATCATAGGGTTCCACTTGGCCCCGTGGCTTGATGATGTGACAGAGTTGCTGAAGAGCCGATGCCGGCGACAGAGCGACGACGATATGGAAGAAGATGAAGTGCCGAGAGAAATGATTCTGTCACAAAAGTGATGAAAATGAGGGCGAAACCGGAGCCGCCAAGTTCTGGGGCTGCTGGGGTGTCTCTTATCTCAGCAGGCCCAGTCTAACTTGTTCAAAGTGTTTCACGCCTAAAGAATGAACTCATCCCTGCGGAAGGTTTTATGCAAAGGAGTTGTTAGCAAAAGTATAAATTTGATCATGTAATGCAATGTTAAAAACAGTTTCTGAGAGGCATTGGCTTTTTTTCTTGTTCTTGGGGTTTTTTATTTTTACAAAAGCCATGATCTTAAACAGCAGTTCCTCTCATGGAAGTGCGAAGTTTACCGAAATACTTATGCTGCTCACTTTAGTTGTGAGCAGGAATCAATCGCTTTAGTGTTCATAGCAACTCATCTCAATTGTGTTATAACAGCAGGAAAGAGGAAGAGGAGGGGGGGATGTTGCATTCCAGATACATATCTATGAGTGTTAATTAACTGTCAAAGAAAGTTACTGACTCTGCCAAAGTTGCCCTCCGAGCTCTTCTACCATTACAGTATGGGAAAGATTTGCTGCTGGATTACTGTAGCAGATGGTTGTCAGGTTCGATCTGGCGTGGTCTTATACATTCTGACAGGACAGTATAGCTATTGGGATCATATCGCACAGTGTGGCCTGCGCAAAGCCACCTTTTACTCTAGCCTAGTCCTTCTACTGGCACAGTGACCACAGAGAGACATCAGCAAGCCATTGATTTCCAATGTCCCTTGTTGGGAGAGACAGAGAGACAGAGAGCAAAGATATCATATGGCACTAGACAGAGATATCAGCTTGCAGGTATAAGCTATGGTCAGTATAATTGCATTCCGATGTTCTATAAGGTCAAATTACAGTAAACACCAGCCTTTGTAATCTAAGAGGTTTGGATCTCACACACAAAAAAGCTATTTTGATCCACACACACAAACACACACCTTATCACACTCATTTAGCATCTGCTTGTTTTCTCTTACTAAGTGCTTTGACTGCTCATTCCTGCTCCAGCTGTCTGGAAAACATGACAGCATGATCCAAGACTCCTTGAGGCCCAGGGCTCTCGCCTCCTGCTGTGTGGCCCACTATTGTTATGTTTCTCTGGGCAAGGTAAGCGCCAGATGTCCCTGCGCTGGTGGAGATTTTGGAGGATCCACCCAATGATGCAAAGGGAAGCCCACGTGTATGTACAGTAGGTGTGTGTGTGTGTGTGTGCGCACGTGTGCGTGCACGTGCATGCATGAGACCTATACACATGGACATAAAACACAAGTTTGTTTCCAGATGTTGTGTTTGTGCATACATGCGTGTTTGTGTGTGTGTGTGTGTGAGTGCACGCATTGTCTGTGTGTGTTTGTGTTTGTGCATTCCTTTGTGTGTGTGTGTGCTGTATGTCGCGTGCACGTGCATGCACGCGTGTATGTGTGTGTGTGTGTGTGTGTTTGTGCATTCCTTTGTGTGTGTGTGTGTGCTGTATGTCGCGTGCACGTGCATGCACGCGTGTATGTGTGTGTGTGTGTGTGTGCGCGGTATTTTATCATGTTTATCAGCAACACCTTAATAATAAACCATAATGTAATACATTGGAAGAGAAAATATTTAGAAGAAAGCATTTTAAGGGCAAATGTTAATGTTCAAAAAATCTCCTCCAATAGGAAAACGTTGCCCATATTCTAGAAAATAATAATCAGAATTATACTCTGGTTGCCATGGTTTTATGAGACTAGGCTTTGACTAAGTTAATTGCTATTCCATTGCACCATTGTATAGACCAGGGGTCCCCAAACTTTTCTGTGCAGGGACCCACCTAGAGAGGACTAATCTATATAGAAACGGACCAAACACCAAGTACCGGTAACGTAATTTTCAAAAACCTATCCATTTTAGCTGCTATACCTGTGTGTGTGTGTGTGTGTGTGTGCGTGTGTGTGTGTGTGTCTGTGTGTGTGTGTGTGCATGCACCAAATATTATTGAGCAGAGCGCTCCAGAATCTATGGTGTGTATGCTGATGAATAAGATATCAACCAATCAGGAACAAGTAGGCTATTTTTGCCACAACCATACTCATGACCAATGAGTGGAACAACACGGAAGTAAAGCGCAGAAGCCTTTTCATCAATATTCTTCATTTATTCAATGGCTGCTTGCAGTGACCCTTGAATACCGAAGGTTTCTGTGTCTTACAAAACTGGTTAAGACACCAGTCACTGTTTCTAGTCCCCGATAAGACCTTCGCTCAATCACATGCACGCACACACACAATAAAGTATATACATGTGCAAGAACACACAGTGACACTCTTGTGAATCTGGGCTCATTAGTGTAATTCATTACACCCTTTATTTCTTTACAGGTTGTTGTACTAGCTGTTATGGTTTATGGTTTATGATCTGCACACATATACTGTATGACATTCTATCTAGTACAACTTATCATGCTTATAGACGCTCACCCATATCATTAAACACAAATATGCACGCGTGCAAGCACACACACACACACACACACACACACAGGACTGCATTACATCTTATGACCTTACCTGGGTCACCTTTGAAGTTTTGCCTTTGAAGCACACTGCAAAACTGGGATATCAACCTTCACCCACGGCAGCCGGTTGATCTATCATGTAATAAAAGCTTAGAAAGCGCACTGTGATTTGACTGGATGTTTATTGCTGTCAGACACAGTTTAATAGCTTCGTATTCTAGATTTGTCTTTCCAAGGTTTGAAAACAACCCCGAAAGGATCACTGATCATCTTTTGTTTAGTACTTAAACAGATTACCTACTGTAAACATGTTAGGAGAATTGCGGGGAAGTCCATACTGAATATCACGTGTCCAATTATTCTCTAGGGGTTAACAGTGTTTCAAAATAACAGTATTCTCTCTCTTTTGTGGGAGCCAAATCTATGGTTTCATTATGACAAAACTAATATGTCACACTGCATTAAGTATGTACACGTGGAGTGTAATGGATAGTTCTATCCCAATCCCGACAGCGACTGAGATAACTTTTTAATGAAGTGAAGACATAAGTACCGCTCTGTCCCTGGGCATCGGGGTTCCAAATGTATGTCCGGGGATCACAAATGTAACTTGTAAAATGTGACCATGTATCTGTGCTCGAGCCGCTTCCTGTGACCTGCCTTATGTCAGCTGACCAATGACTTCATGGTGCCTGTTATCAAACGCATGTGCTTTAACGCATGTGATTTTACATTGTTCCTGTGTCTCATCTCCTGTTTCCTCATCAGGCTTTTTCTTTTTTCTTATTCTGGTTTCCTTTCTTAAAGGTATAGTCAGCGATTGTAATACACTTATTTGTCAAATTCAGTAGATATCCGGATGTCAGAGCGTCATTTGAGGTGTCGGACTGTGAGGAATACCTGCCCTGCGCTAACCAGGCGACCACCGTTATACTCACAACACGTGTAACGTGTTGGACAAGGCCTTTGTTTTTTCTGCTTCTGTCTTCTGTCTGCATTCCTGCAGACTGAAGATTACCTGCTTTCATTTTCATTTGTGTGTAAAAAAAACATGGATTAACATGACAATAAGCAGAAGCAGTTGGTATCTGCCATATCTAAGGGGAAGGGCTGTTAAAAACAACATTTACAAATGTTAGACAAAAAGGTGCTCCAATTACATCATCCTGTCAGTTAAAAGTTGTTTTCTGTCTAAGTCTAAAGTTCTGTCTGTTCTGCAAACAAAAACTATTACAGTTCTCAAAAGAATGTGGGTTTTTATATATATATATAATAGGTAGGAGTCCTCTGAAATTCAGGGAGTTTGAATCATGAAAACATGAACATGAAAACAAACAAGACTGCAGAGAAACTGGTGGCATGAAACCCATTTCTATCATTACTTGGTACACCAGCTGCCATTGTCAACTATTTACAATCATCCAGAGGACTGACACAGACAGAAATATGGCTATCCTCTATCACATCCCATCGCCCCACCCGCTCATCTCCACCCCGTGTTTGTATCACGCTGTGCACCCCCAAAACAACACAAACATGAAGGTTTACGGCTGCAGATGTTGCATTAGTTGCCTCAGCATCACCTCCTGTGTTATATTTATCAGGTTGCTTTACTGAATTCTAGTGGACTCCAAAGACTTCATGTCAGAATACAATATTTAAAGCCAGCATTACAAACACATGGTTGTTTTGTTCATTGTCTTTCAGATCCTCCCTCTACAGCAATATTGGCTCACACAAGTCAACAGTATAAAATACAATAACCGTAAAATATAACAATGAGCTGTGACAACATTTTGGTGTCCTGGGGTCCCTATAAATAAATCAAGATGTGTACTTTTCACATCCCGATCAGCGTTGATGCTTTATACATTTAAACTGGGTAAGCCCACAGCTTAAATCGCAGCAGCATATGAAAAACGCAGGTTTGCAATCCATAAGGACGGCCAACAGGTGTCCCTTGTACCCGGGGATAGCGTTGGAGCTGGCTGTTCCTCATTAGCTATAGAAACTGTTAGTAATTAACTTTCGAGTTTGTATTGGGGGTAAAACTGAGTTTAGTGTCCATAGGTAACAGCTAGTAATTAGAGTGCTCTGCAGGGTATTCCATAGTGATAAAAGTAGACAGATTTTTACAAGGAACCATGGTCCGTGATAGCCTGGTATACTGTAACAACACCCACAATTCAGCTGGCGAATAGGGTCTGCACACGCTCCATTAGAGAATTGTTTGCAGGTCGGGCTAATTTTGAAAGTTCTAGAGCAGCTTTTAACCAATCAGCCTTGCTATTGATTTTGCTAGCTCTACCACCACCATTGTTGGAACTATATTTTGCAACAGACGCTTGACTTTAACTTCTCAATATGTGACGTCTCAACCTCGTCCATCCAGGTTGAGACGTCACATAAGAAACTTATTCTGAACGTTTGATACATGTATATGTATCAGACGTTCAGTATATCAGATGTACTGTATATGTAAACTGTATACTCGTCAACACCATCAGTAAGTGGATAGTAGATTTTCAAACAGCCTTGTGTCATTAAGTTCCCAACAATTTCATCCTTTTAAATTTAAAGTCTGGTAATTTGGTAATTTAGTTATATAGTTGGTCGTAGTGCATGTCAATCAAAACACCTCTCCTGTCTATAGGCGCATTTGACGCATTTACAAATGTGTCCAAGAAATTAGATAAGTAAAGGCTGGTTTGGTGAGACTAGGTGAAAGCTAAAGCAAACAAGTTTTCCACAATATAATCTCAGCGAAATATAATAATAATAATAATAATAACATGACAGCATGATCCAAGACTCCTTGAGGCCCAGGGCTCTCGCCTCCTGCTGTGTGGCCCACTATCGTTATGTTTCTCTGGGAAAGGTAAGCGCCAGATATCCCTGCGCTGGTGGAGATTTTGGAGGATCCACCCAATGATGCAAAGGGAAGCCCACGTGTACGTACAGTAGGTGTGTGTGTGTGCGCGCATGTGTGCACGTGCATGCTTGTGTTTCTGTGATGTGCCAGCATTACAACAAAAGTTGGGCAGAGCTAGGCAAGGTCCATGCTAGACCTCTATGTGAAGACACAGACACTCACAGCACAACATGTATGCTGCCGCACCACATAAACACAGCCTGCACTAATAATGTGTACACAAACAGAGGCATTCCCCACTTGTTGAAACATACCTAATAAGTGAGTGCCTACAAGTAGGCCAGGAAATTCTTGCCAGTTCTTGCCAGTTAGCTCAAACAAACCTGTAGGCGTAAGATGGAATGTATATATATATATATATATATATATATGAGGGGTGGATGTTATAAATTAAACAATCAAATTCACAGAAGATCATACATTACAGTTTTTTTCAATCGCTATGCCACCACCACTATTTACATCTTTACCCTTGCCCTCTCCTTGGGCCTGCTCCTCTCACTGCTCCTCTCACTGCTCCTGCATCTCTCACTGCTCCTGCTCCTCTCACTGCTCCTCTCACTGCT
>JAODUH010002396.1:0-12056 GCA_027564835.1 Typhlichthys subterraneus | reverse complement strand
TGGCTCGGGAAAGGGAGGTTTGGGGTCCCCTGCTGAAGCTGCTGCCCCCACGACCCGACTCTGGATAAGCGGATGAAGATGGATGGATGGATGGATGGCCCCCCGCGGCGCCGCGCCGCACATTGTGAAGCAAATCTTTATCTTACAGTTAGCTTGCAATAGCTGACTATACCGTTGATTGAAATCCCCAGTCATAAAAAGCTACACCTTCTGTATCCCCTAGCACTCTTTGACAGGACTAGAAAGGGCGTCTCGGTGCTGTCACACACACAATCACGGCTCGGCGCGGTCAATGGCCCTCGTTACCCAACACCGGCGGACACATGGGCCGCTGGTTAAGCACGAATCAATGGGGGTAATGAGAAGCTGTGAGGGAGGCCTGTCACACACTGCAGCTGGAGATAGCAGTCTCCCAGCCGCGGGCCGCTGCCAGGGCAGTGTTCATCTGATAGGACGAGGCAGAGCTCGCCAGAGACGTTTTGCGCTACATCTGTCATAAGTTGGCCCCGCCGAGGAACTGGTTATTGTGTGTACACCGTATGTGCACCTACTGGCTGCTGCTCAGGGACCAGCCTGTAGAAGTATTCAGCATTTAGCAGTGGAGAGTAGAGACGTCATTGTTTCTCATTTTGCCCAGAGTGTGTATGTAAGTTAAGGATACAGACCAATCAGATATGCATATTTACTTTTGTAGAAATTCTATTTCATTCTCTCCTTCCATGACTATTGAAGTGGTTGTGTGTCTCCAGCTCCAGAATAGAATCTGAACTATTTTTATTCATACACAGACTCAAACAATAGTACAAGGAATAAACATTGCATAATTGCACAGTATAAAATACATAAGACAACAGAGCCGTAATAAGAAGTAACAAGTAATCATAAAAACTAACAATAACAATGAGCACATGAGTCTTGTTATGGAATAGAATAAGTTTATTTTGTTTATTTTGTTACATTACATTATATAAAGCATGTCCAAAAATGCGTTGTCTTGAGACAGTCCCGCTTCATAATTAATTATAGATTAATATCTATCCTTTTGATTCAGCATATGCGTTTGGTCTTCAGACCAGAGAAGGGAGACAAGACCCTTTCCTATGCTATCTGTTGCATGCCTGTGCTTTTAAGTGCATGTGTGAGCGTGCACGTTAAGTGTGCGCTCACTGCAACAGGCTCTTACATAAACCTCCCTATACGCTGTGATATGTAACAAACGTCAGAGGCCGTCCGTCAAGGGTAGAGGCAGGCAGTGGTCAGGGAAAACAAATGGCATTATTTAAGTGTGTGTGATGGACGATGTAAACTGAAAGCAGAGCTATTAGGTCAGAGCTGAGCCTCTATTCGATTTTTCACTGACGTCCACAGTGGGAGGACAGTTCAGCACAGGGCACATGCAAGGTAGCCAGGATACTACCTAGAAAATAACCTGGCCATTCGTCAGCAAACCTTGTTTATTAAAATGAGTACTGTCTCATTGGTTGAAATTGGTCCAATATATAATAATAACCTGAGCCTGTGAGAGTGTGATGGTTGGATGTTTTAAAGGCCAAGCATTCCCACAGTTTCACCAGTTTTTCTTTTTGTGATAAAGAAAATGCTACAAAACGTAAACATATATCACACTCCTAGTTTTAAGCAATCACTGTAATTGATTTAAAAAAATAATTTTTCAGCTAAGTAGAATGATGAAGGTGGGACTTAATGTGTCATACTAGCTGCCATTGTCTATTGTTTTCAGCTGTGGCTTGTTGTCTTCGTAATATTGACATCGTACAATGGCATTGTATCTGAGTTTGGTACAGAGGCTTGTCCTTGCAGCAGGTGACATTTGGAGACCTATGGAGTCTGTCCAGATGTCTTCCCTGCATTATGTCATCCATGGGAACCAGCGTCCACTCAGACCAGTGACTGCACTTTCGTGATGTTGTTATAAGAGAGATCTGACTCATTGACACAGAGACTTAATTTCTCAGACATCTCTGGCTATAGGCCTGTAAATGTTCACATCAGACATAACTGCGTGGTGTCAATATTAACCCTTTTTCCAGATTTGGAAAGGTATTGAAAAGTTATCTCTTTAACTCACGGTTTGTTTAAAGTTTTAAATATGATCTTTTCAAATGGGGTTTCTCAGGGCCACCTAAAAGGTTTTGCCTGTATTTAATTTAGACAAATATAAGTACAGCAAGGAACCATTCATTTTTAGGGTGCAGCTGAAACTAATTCAGTTGCACAACCTGGGAATATGTCTATATCCGGCACAATAAAATGTAGATTACTAAACCATACTGTCTTTCAGATGGGGTACCAGTACATTAAAGATAGAGTAGAGTCCTGTATCAACAAGCATTCTGGAGAATGAGTGTTGATATTTGAACAGAAATTCTGCCACACACATTGGAAACGCATGTCTACGCGTAAAAAATAGCCTGCTTGTTGGCTAAAATTGATAGGTTTTTGAAAATGACCTTACCGGTACTTGGTTTGGTGGGTCTCTAAATAGATTAGCCCTGTCTAGGTGAGTTTTGGCACAAAAACATTTGGGAACCCCTGCTATAAATGACTGTTGTTCTGTTTTCCCACTAAATTTCACTGGATCTTCAGGGACCCGCACAATTTCTACAGCCAGGCGGCACTTCCGTGTCCACTCAACACCTATGATGCTCCAGGTTGAGATTTAAGCAAGATGTTGTTTGCTTTAATGTATCTCTGGATCCAACAGACAGCCTCCTCTGAGACTTTTCTTTCGAGCACGCTAACTGCTGTATTCATATTGTGTTAAGAAAAACACTTAACCGTGATTTGTGGGGCTTGTGTTTCAGTACTGGCTGTGTCACGACGCACCGCGCTAGTCTCCGAGCTGTCAGAGCCTGTTTGAGGATCCCATTAAAAACCTCCACATTAAATATAATAGCAGTTGTTACCTGAGCAGGGAAACCGCACTGTGGCTGGTGCAGAGATTAGTGTTACAGCCTCAGCTATTTATATATTAAGACCTTTCCCCCTCTGTCAAACAGCGAGCGAAGGCCTTGGCTGTGAATTTAGTGCCTTCATCTGTTTGCATTGTAAGTCAAGTGATGGCACCGCTGAAGTGTCGCACACACATTTAGCACTCCGACTTCAGGCGGCCTGCTCTACGATGAGCCCTCGCAGTACCACACATGACCAGCAAGCGGACACTAACCTGTCTGCCTCTGTCAGGAAGCAGTAAATGTGCTGCACATTAATGACGCTCAGTCGAAAAGGCAAACCGCTCAAGCTGCGGTCAGTCTGTTGTCGTTTCCTCACAGCCAGGGAGGGGAGGGCAGTGATTTATAGTAAGGGCGCAGGCGTTTTGAGTAACTAGGCTGACGTTTGTACTGTGGGGTCATATTTTGTGGTCAGGAGGGAATCTCACAAATGCCGGTGGACAGGTATAAAAAGCCGTCTGGTGACAACTATGGCGTGACATGATTGATGATCTTAACTAGATGGTTTCTCCCGTTGCCTCCAGTGATATTAAGTACGATGAATCCATGTGGCTGCAGAACCTGTATCCAACATATTAAATCTCACACTCAGAGTTCCCTGTAGCATTCGCTCTGTTTCCACGTCTGCTCTGCTTCTTTAAACAAGAACAATTGTAAAGTAGAAATTAATTGTAAATAACTGATAAATGACTGTGAATTATAACAATGGTCTTAGGGGCTACGGTATGAAGATCTTTGGGAGGGCCACTTCACTTCAGAACAAATGTTCTAAACAGTATTAATATAAGCTGTTAAACATGCCGTACACAGCCTATGGGTTTGGGTTCAAAGCTTAAGAAGATGTAGCCAGTTTATCTGACTACATCAGTGTGTTTTTGTGTGCTGTGCGTACACATTTGGACTGGGTCCAAATAAATTCCTTTTTCTCATCAAAGGCCACTAAAAGCAAAACACTCTGAAAAGACTTGGTCCTGTCTATTGAAATAACATCTTTTTGATGTATTATAAAGGATGTATTCCTATCAGTAAATCTTTTTAGTATAGCTGTAAGACAGTTACAAAGTAGATGTGTAGTGATGGCACAAGGATACGGAAGAGAACACACTGGAGCCTGTTTTCCTCCGACAGTGTGAAGCACCAGGAATGCACGGCAGGTAAACGGTCCCAAGACAAACGACATAACCAGTTGTCCTGGATGCCAAAGCTAGCTGAGGGAGTAGACACCATGACTCTTAAGTGTGCCAGCCTCGCAGGTGGTGCCCATATTACGATGGGGTCATAACTTGCCAGTCCGGAGAGGCTAAACAATCTGGAGACTGGCATTTGGCTAGTGTCACATCCACCTAGACAGCGCATGTGCAACTCATATGTGAACAGGACCCTACATATTCCTCCTTATAAGGCCCGCAGCCAAACGGTTCCACGTGCTATCCGTCATTACTGTCTATTGCAAGGGGCGGGCTAGCGTGGCACAGCCAAACATACCTTTCATTCATCGGCACCCTCCGACATGACAAATCAAGGGTGCTTGAGTAGGCAGCTACACAGGGACAAGTTAAGCTCCTGAGCAGCATTGACAGCACTTCAGTCTTGCAGCAGATTACACTTGGAGAAGTCACAGGCGGTAAATCATATTGAGAGTGTTCTGGTGCATACTCAAAAGGTGCATATTCAAAGTCACGGGGGGGGGAGAGTTTAATGCAATACAGGGAAAGAATCCTGCAGGAATTGAAGAATGTGTTGGGTTCCTCTTTTTTTAATCTTCTGTACTTCCCAGAAAGCTTTGCAGCATGGGTTCCTGCAAGTTGACGGTTGGTTGGGAAAATTGTAATCGTACGTTTAATTTCACACCAGGTGGCCTTTTAAAGACACTTATATCAGTATGCCTCTTTATTGTCAACAGAGAACTCTACTCATGGATCTGTTTAAGAGAGCATGGGACAGATACAGTACATCTGACAAAATCCCTCAGATTAAAGGTGGTTACAGATGCCCTTCCCCCACCTCCCACTATTTATGAAAGGAGGAATAGAGAGGAATTCACCTATGTTTCCGCCTATGTGTTAAGTGAAAGCTCTCATAGGTCACCTTGAAAGTGGATTAGCCCAAGTATATTTTCCTCTCTGTTTCATTCAGACAGCAGCCTGAGAAAAGGGGGACCTTAGCTAAACATGGGACAGGATCTTATTAATCACAGGCAGCAGTGCGTGAAACACAAGGCCTAGATGTGGCCTAGCTGTACCATGGTACAGTCACTCGCTTTTCACACTTTCCACCCAGACAGTGGAAGCTGGCCCCAAGTTCCAGGAAAGCCCAATTATAATATCATGTTGATGTTATTACTGTTGATTATGGGCTTTGAAGACGTACCTGGCCCCAGAGTTCACTTGCTCTCCCCATTATGGTCAGGGCCTGTACTTTGAGTTACCATGGAGGTCAATGAATCATCGCTACTGGTACTTTGTGCCCTTTGACCCCTGGTCTTAGGGCTGTCGTGTGAAAGGATATTCAATGCAGTGATTTACGTTGGTACAATAGCGCGGTATTATCGCCATATTTTAGTTTTTGCTTTGCGTGGTCAAGTGCATGGCAGAGAGCTTCCGAAATAACGTGTTTCTGGGGCATAAACACAGTTTCTAGGCAAAGTGATCTCAGTCCGTAATGAGACAAGCGCGGAAAGCGCGGTAAAGCGGTAACGTCAGTGTCGTAAATGCATACATTCTCAAAGGCTACAAGCGGCTACAGCAGGGCTGGGAGGAATGTGTATGTGAATGTGCGCTTCAATAGCGCACATTCCCTTGATGAAACCTCATTCAATGAGCTATCCTCATGAAAAAAATAAAATGTAAACATTGTGATAATGGCGGTTGCTTGCCATCGCCTGCGGTTGGGTTAGAAACACCGCGGTATTGCAATATTGCGGTTATCGCGACAGCCCTACTGTGTCCCCTATGTCATTCTCAAGCGCACACACACGCACACACACACACACACAGGGTGGGTTATGTTAATCCTGTGCCTCATTCAGGATAAAATATATTGTTTTTAACTGCTGTCATGTTAATTTTAAATAACAAACCCAAACTAGTGTGATATAAATCGTGTTGGTGTCAGGCCTGCACATAATTCAGCACACTTATTAGGCTCCCTGGTTTATATACAGTAGTGAAAATGATAAATGCTACTAGAATTTAGGTTAGTCATTACATAGATTGGTTATAACTTCCTCATCAGTGCCCCCTACAGTATGTTTCCAGTATGTTACATCTTCAGTCCTCTGCCATAAGGTCATGTCATAACCCACAACTTGAGCACCCTTTAAAAAGAGCAGAAATACAGACCTTTGCCAGTTTTTAATGGCTCCTCTTTCCAACGGGGTGCTCTGGATGCGTGACATTGGGGCTGGACACCCAGCTTGTTTTCTTAGGGAAATGAGTTTGATATATACCCTTTACAGGCACCAGTGACAGAAGGTTTGGCTGTCACACACCATTAGCATTTAGTTCAGCTAGTTCCAGTTTATCCCTTGGCTTTAGCGGGACAAATGCAAACTCTGGATAGATGAGGAAACGGTTGCAAAACAATGGCCGCCTTCATCACACCCTGGCTTCCACATAGAGTGTAGCCTTGAGCGAGGACATCTGGTTATTGGAGTGGTTTTCAGCACATGGTAACTGAAGGTCAACCCCCCCCCCTTTCTCCCAGTGCAAACCATGTCCCCGAAGCCTCCCTTATTTTCAGTTCTGTTGGCCGAGCTCATAGCTTCAGCATCCATGACAACACCCCAAGTAGTGCATCGGTGAACGCAATGAAATATATGCATGTGGAGGAGAGATTTGCCTCGTAACAATGCCAAAAGTGGCAATTTATGGTAAAGTCATTTACAATAACAGTAAAGGAAAAACATTGCCCACAACTGTTTATGTTTCTGTATGTCAAAATGATTGTCAAAATGAAAAGATAAATATGAATAATAACCTTTCGTTTGTTTCTCAGCAAACCATCTTAAAGACGTAATGACACCACCAAGGATGCTCTGTTAGCGGGTTTAGCACTTGTAACACTAATGTTTGACATTAAAGTGTCACATTGGCTACGTTCACACTGCAATCCTTAATGCTCAATTCCGATTTTGTGCTCAAATCCAATTTTTTTGTTTTGCTGTTCACATTACCTGTTAAATGTGGCACCTATCAGATTCTAGTGCGAACTGATCACGGTTCCGAAGTGACCCGCATGCGCAAACGAACAAGACGTCACATGGAAGAGCGCGCTGTGTCGATTGTAGGAAAGTAAACATTGACTGAGAGACCTAAAGTCAGCCTTACGGTCATTTTACAAGTTGACGTGAGGTGGAAGCCAGCGAATTTATACAGAAGAAAGCCAAATAGCCGACTGTTGTAGCTACTAAAGCATGTTAAACACTTAAATGTCTACCTATATTTATTGTAGTGTTGCTACACAGCAATGCAGTCTAAAGTAATAAAATAAAAATAAATCAGCCCCCACACAAAATAAATCAAATGAATAGAACACGCCACCAACAGAAACCAAACAGAACAAGGACTTATGATGTGATTGGGCACGTGACATGGTTGTTGCAGATGCCTCCCCGGCCTATGCTGAGTGCGTTTGATTTGCCACCTACCCCGTGGCACTTTCCCACCATCGCCTGGCGTGTGTTTCGCAACAGTCGCTTAGCAGCAGCGCATTCTTCTTCTACTCCGCTGGAGTACTTGGAGTGTCACAAACTCTCTTCCGCCTGCCCCCCTTCTCCCCAGCTTGGCAGAAGCGCCGCAGACAGGCAGCTGACTCTGGCCGTTACAGGGGGTTTATGACCCAGAGAGAACAACTGAGGACCCTCTCTCTGTGCACATCCTTGACAATTGGGTTGCTAATGGTGCCTATATCCAAAACATTCGTCCCCACACGCCCCTCGCCCCCATCTTGACGGTTAGTTACTACGTCGTGTTGTCATATTAGCTGCAATTTGAATTCCCATAGGGACACACTTTCTATAGACGTTCCCTTTTGTTTTTGCAATTATCAATGCCAGGTAAAACCATGGTGAACAGAAACAGCAGTTCTCCTGCAGTTTACGAGGCTTCCCCACCACAGGCATTCCTTTAAAATACATGTCTTTGAGATGGAGTGACAGTAACTTGTAAGTCGTATGATTTGATCTTAGATTTTCAGGCTCATGCACAGTCCTTGGAAACATCTATTCCAACATAAATCATTTTCTTAACCTGAATAAGCCCAGAGATAACACCACACTGTAAGTAATACAGATATTCCAGTTCAGAATACAGTATTTAGCATTCTACTAAATGTCAGACATTACAATGTGTGACTATCTGTCTGCTCACACAGATTAAACGGTCTAAAATGTTCTATAAAACCGTTTTAAATGGGTTTGCTTTCCAGGTCTGTGTACTGGCTAGTGATGGAGATGCTGTGTTCATACGAGAGTTCACCCTGATTCGCAGAGACCACCTTGCTGAAGATTCTCTCCAGGACAACAGCCAAAAGACTGAGGACCTGGTAAGTGCCCGATTAAAACAAAAACAAAAAACAATATGTAAAAATGTGTTTTCTAGCCCTTATCACAGTTTAAAGTCTGAAAATTATTTTGTAAACCCACATTTAGTAAGATTGAAACAACACTGTCTTATTTATATTTTTTATATACTTTCTTAAGCAGAGACAGTTTAATATTTACTACTCATTACTGGCCAGTTCCGTAAACCTTGCTGAGTCAAAACTGTATCCATTGCATATTATTTATGTGGCAAATCTGTTTTATTCCACACACATGACAAATCAAGGCTTGACATTTCTATTAGACTTGAAATTGGGGATCACAAGAGGTTATTTGAGCATTTACATGTTCAGAATGATCTCAGAAGATAAAACAGTTGGTCACTGCTGCTAACCGATGTATGTTTAAAAAGTGTATTGTGTTTTTATCTACGTTATGAGAATTACAAGTGGTTTATGATCTATAAAGTAGGTTGAATATTTTGTTTTATTACTTAAATCATTGATTAACAACAGTGAAATGGACACTGTCGCATTCATTTCATCATACCAAGATACTGATGAAAGCATAACTATAACCTTGTATTAACAATCTTGCCTTGGGACAGTGAGCTGTCAGCGTAAACACTCAATTGTCTTGGAGAGCCAGAAACAGAATCTTTGTCTGGCCTCCTCCTCATAACTCAGAGGTCCATAGAGAGACAGATGGAGGAGGTGGTTGTGATAGAAACAAGGAGTGTTTAGGGGTGAAAGGTACATCTTCACCGGATATACAGTAGAGTAGTATATACAGTCTACGTATGTTGCTGCACATACAACCTATTTGTGAACATTTGTCTTTGAAAGAAATGGCCTCGCAAACTCCCATGACCTCTATTCCGGCTTCAAGTCATCACGGCAACTCAACCTACAGCCCTGTTCTATGTTGGATCTCGGTAAAGTATCGGACATGCTTCAGAGCCAAAACAAATAGTGGCTAATTAGCATGCGACCCAGGAGGTGGTATTCAGACAACTCCAAAGTGTACTTATGTCTTTTAACTTCCATGAGAATATGTCAGGGTCAGTTCCATACAATCAACCTGGCTGTGTATTTCCCTGTAGCTGTGGGATTTCCCATATGGGGTTTAATAAAGTGCATTCTTTCTGCCTATGATATAAAGGCACATGACACTGTGAAATGTCTGTTCTTTGGTTTCCTCTGAAATGTATTAGATTATTATTGTTCAACATGGCTTCTGAGTTTGTGTAGTCGGTTTAGGATTATCTACAGACTATTTTATTTTTGTAGATTGTTATTTCATTCTGAATCCATTCCTAACGGAGAGGTAGGCTTGCTTAATACTGGAATATTTCTGGTCTGAGGCAAGCGTGAGTCTCCATTTTAAGACTTAAAGACGTGTGCCAGCAAGATGGCAACTCTCACCTCTCTTTGTCATGATCACCAATGGTCATGACAAACACACTGAGAAAGGAAGGACTGGAACATCATGAAAATGTTCTGCTCAGCTCAAGTACCGCCATCTTATCGAGCACACAATATCGTCCTGTCATCATCTGGATAGTGAACATTCATGTACCATGTGTGTGTGCAGTATGTGTGGTACAGTATGCCTGGCTTGAATATTTTCTCTTATTTGTCTGTGTGATGCCTCAGCGCTGTCAGTTGAAGACCTGCGTGATTAACATTATTTTCATATTTGAGTTGCCAAAGACCAATCTGGGAACATAAAAACATGATCTGCACAAACAGAGAGACAGACGGAACTGTAACGTGAGATTCTTTGTGAGGGGAGTCCATGCACTTTCCAGTTTGCCCGTTTCCACACGTCTGCAGAGAACAGGGTGGGACCACAAGGGTTCATGAGGGGGGTCCGGAAATCATTATTTATATGAAATAAAAACAGTAGAATGCGCATTATGCTCTTTAGTGATGTTTATGCTTTATGAAATCGAACTGAGTTGGGAGGTGGGATATGTTTTTATTTTATTTAAATGTTTTTTTAAATAAAATAATAATAATTTGTGTGTGTGTTTTCAGGGTGAACACATTCACAGATGCTTCAACCACACTGCTACACTACGTGTCAGGTTTGGGAGTATTTAGGGTTGGGTTGTTGGTCTTCTGGCCAGTGGTGCGTGATTGTATTTGTGTGAGTGTTAGCGTGGGGGGAGGGGAGGGGGGTGGGGGGTATGGGAGGCCCGATAGAAAACGCCTAAATGTGGCCAAAGCGGTGACTGTTGGCCTTTCTCTTCCAGTTGTGTTTAATGTGCCATCGCCATCGCACAGAATGTAACACTTCATTTGTCTTCGTTAACGCATTAATGGGAAGAGCATGTCCGTTTTGACCCGGCAGAGGTTGTGTAGGCCAGTGTGCTTTCTCTCATCTGCTTCTTGCTCGACGGGGCATTACAGTGAATCGGGAGTTAGCATAACAAGACTTAAAATGTATGGCAACGCTCTGAATATATCTTTTCTACTTTTCTAGGCTTGTGTTTATAATGTTCTGCTGGATTTAAGTCATACCTACTGTACTTTCTGATCTGTATTTTCAGAGTCAGTAAAACAAGTGTGTACATGTGTGACTGTATGCGTGTGTGGCCGTGTAGTGAAACCCATAAACGTCCCAGGTTATTTAGTGGTTTGGTGTGCTTAGCTCTTTCTCTTAATTCACACACATGAGCACACACAAGATGGCTAATGTATGCCACTAAATCACATGAAACACTGTACGCTAAAAAGAAGAATACAATTCATTGAGGGAGGAATCTTCTTGTGCAGTCTGTCAGTCTGCATGTCTGTCCGTCCGTCTGTCTGCGCTCTGGCAAATGGCAGTTGCACTTGGGAGGCAATTGGCATCGGCTCTCTCGACGAAAAACGCTGAGTGCTGGTGAATGCGTTGCAAAGCCGCCGCACTTTAGGGGCTCTCTCTCTCTCTCTGTCTCTATCCCTCTCTCTCTCTGTCTCTCTCCTTCCCTCTCTCTCTCTCCCTCTCTCTCTGTCTCTCTCTCCCTGTCTCTCTCTCTCTCTCTCTCTCTCTCTCTCACCACTGTGTTTGTTCCATCAACATGTACATTTGGTAAAGCCTTGGCCCCTGCAAGTTAAGCAGCGGTACCCCCCCCCCCCCCCTCCCAGTGCTTGATGTGGCCTCAGACCGAGCGTGGCGGCTTCTCCTCTTAGGTGGGCAGACGCAGGCTCAATAACAAGCCAGCTGTGTGTATGCTGGCCAGCTCAGCTCGTGATTGGGTGTGCTGCAGGCTACTGCGTCCTTGCGCTTACTGAAGCCACTGCAGAGGAGCTGACCGCACGCGCTGTTACTGTAACCGCACGTACGTACAGTGCAGCCGCATCTGTGTTGATGCGATCGCACTGTATACTACGCACACTCCGGTGCGTGCAAGCTCTTTTACGCAAAACCTTTTAGCCGTGAAACGTGTTGGTGGCAGGTGTATGGTTGCGGGGGGAAGGTGTGTGTGTGTGTGTGTGTGTGTGTGGGGGTGGGAGAGAGAGAGGGGAGCCCTGTGTGGGGGGGGGGGGGGGGGG
>JAODUH010002394.1:0-12057 GCA_027564835.1 Typhlichthys subterraneus | reverse complement strand
TTTTTAAATAAAATGTTTTGAGTAATATAAAGTATATTATATCTGACAAATTATTAATTCCATCAGAAAAAATATTTGGCATAAAATAAAATGTTGATTTTATTGAAAATCAGTATTATCCCAGGGTAGGCTGTGCCTAGCCTGCCTACCCTGACCGCACGACCCTGGTTACTAGTATCTATTCCAATAGATACTAGTAACTATTATTTAGATACTAGTAACAAAATGCTCGTTTTTGCAATTGAATTGTATGGGCCCCTGCCGCTAAGCTATCTATTTGCTTCTGACTAGTAACTATTCCAATAGTGACTAGTATCTATTCCAATAGTTACTAGTATATATTCCAATAGTTACTAGTATATTCTTTAGATACTAGTATCTAATACAATAGTTACTAGTATCTATTTTAATTTTACTAGTAACATTTTAAATTGAACTATCAGTAGACATTTTTATCATACATTATCAATGACATGTAAGAAATAAATAGGTACTAGTAACAAATAAAATGTTACTAGTATCTAAAGAATAGATACTAGTAACTATTGCAATAGATACTAGTAACTATTGGAATAGATACTAGTATCTAAAGAATAGATACTAGTATCTAATAAATAGATACTAGTAAGTCTTGGAGAATAAATGTCAAAACGGCTTGCCATACATCACAGATCTTTAATATCAATTATGTGTTTTGTCATTTGTATATCTTTCTGACCCCAGTATTATCTTCTCATTCCTTATATGACCTGGTCAGCAGAAGTTTGATAGTCCAGAGGAGTTGAAGGCAAAGGTTCAGACCCTAGCTGAATTGATAAAGGAGTCTCAGTATCTGGTTGTGCATTCGGGAGCAGGTATCAGCACCTCGACAGGCATACCTGATTTCAGGTGAGGACCCAACCACCTAGTGACTTTATCACGCAAATTAAACATGTTTTGCATTTGACTAAACTACTACTATACAGTTCAGCCAAGCAGCACCTATTAAAATTAAATGAGAAAAAAAAAAAAGGAACACTATTAACTTGGGTGACTAGTTTTCATTATAAACTGAATTACTAACCTGTGATAGTATCACATACTGTATAAAAACTAAGGGAGTAATTATTTATACTTGTTCAAATGTTCTGTTATTGGTGTTTGTCTATATTAGATTTTTATTTTATTTTTGTATTAAATAAAAATGATACATTCAGCAACATTTTAGGCCTGGCAAAACATTTGAACTAAGTAGTACCACATGCACTACAAACGGACTAGTAAATAAGGTAGGCAAGTAAGATAAATGTCTTACAATATATATTGACGCAAGGAAATATAAATGGCTAAACTGGTTTATCACTAGTTTATCTGATGTGTGTGCACAAGTGATAATAGCCTATTGGATTAAACTGTAAGGGTTGTGGACATTTTGACCAGAGTGGCTGTAATTTAAAACATTTATTGCAAGTGAACCATAGAACAGAAAGTTAAACTTTTTTGTGCATGGGTTGATTAATTGTGTGACACAAAAGTAAATGTAAAAGATCTCACAAGATTACTGATGTGTTGTAAATCATTTATGTTCTTGAGAAAGATGGGAGAAGGATTCTTGCTTGTCTTTAGATGCTTGAGTACTTAGCAATATTCACATCTGTTGTAGTTCCAAGTTCCAAGCAGATGAGGGTGATAAAGGCTCATCACAAACCAGTAAATGCTACTATAACGTGTTGTGTTATACATGCACACAATAACACCTGTCCAAAGCTGACAGAATCATTGACCTTGAAACTGCATGGCATATGTACATGACATGCATGCATATTATATTCCATAGCTGACAGTGAGTGAGCCTATCATTACTGATTGACTGACTGAAAATCGCACAATCTGACAGGTTCACATAAATAGCATTAGCAGTGGATGTGCTGCCAACTCTATACATGTAAACAGTTTCATTCCATTACAAAATCTTACCACTTTTAAAGACTGATGGTTGCATATGGTAGGTGACATCAAATGATACCATAATAATGACACTGTAATAATTTAATGTTAGCGTTTTGCCAGTGTGCAACATAGATAAATGCAGCATTCCCTTCTCTTCCTTTTAATGATTACTTTCACAATAAAGTAGAAATGAGTATACAAAGCACTAGGATCTAAATGTGATGGGTGGGAAATCCAATAGCCTGTTTTATTACAGACACAGTTAATAAATTTAAGTGAAAACCTGGATGTGGAAAATATTTAATAATATCCGGTGTTTACATTACATACAGTATAATGTCTGTGCTGTGTTTCAGGGGTCCCAGTGTCTACATTACATACAGTATAATGTCTGTGCCGTGTTTCAGGGGTCCCAGTGTCTACATTACATACAGTATAACGTCTGTGCTGTGTTTCAGGGGTCCCAGTGTCTACATTACATACAGTATAACGTCTGTGCTGTGTTTCAGGGGTCCCAGTGTCTACGTTACATACAGTATAACGTCTGTGCTGTGTTTCAGGGGTCCCAGTGTCTACGTTACATACAGTATAATGTCTGTGCTGTGTTTCAGGGGTCCCAGTGTCTACATTACATACAGTATAACATCTGTGCTGTGTTTCAGGGGTCCTAGTGTCTACATTACATACAGTATAACGTCTGTGCTGTGTTTCAGGGGTCCCAGTGTCTACGTTACATACAGTATAACGTCTGTGCTGTGTTTCAGGGGTCCCAGTGTCTACGTTACATACTGTATAATGTCTGTGCCGTGTTTCAGGGGTCCTAGAGGCGTGTGGACCCTGGAAGAAAAGGGTGAGACGCCACACTTTGACACCACCTTCGAGGATGCTCGACCCAGCCTGACACACATGGCCTTGTTGGAGATGCAGAGAGCCGGTTACCTCAAGTACCTCATCAGCCAGAATGTAGATGGCCTGCATGTTAGGTCTGGCTTTCCCAGGTACCACTCACCGCACCCTACCGTTGTAGCCAAGCCACCTGAGCGTGTGGCTATTGCAGGCATGTAAACCCAATGTAAAATGTGTAGCGAGCGCAGCCAGACTGCAGACGGAGCACGCCGTGCCACAGCATGTTACGTTAGATGTAATGATATTGCGACTGAGCAGCGCCTGGCGCCGCCCTCTAAACTTGGCGTTGACCCGGCGAGCGGCCTGGTCTGTGTTCCTGCCTTATTCATAAGTTGAGGCGCCCGAATGCAATGGAACAGCCGACTCAGAAAAAGAAACGTTTAACGACCATGAAGTAGATCTGTTTCTAATTAGCCTACTGTAAGGTTTAGAATGACGAGGCAACAACAAGGGATTAAGGAATAAATTAAAATCGTTTAATAATCTTGAAACCAACAAACACAGGCATGAAAGCAAAATAACCCGCAAGGGTTAGACGAAACACAAACACTACATACACCGGGGAGAGTGTGCGAGAGCGCGCAGGAACGGTAGGCACTGCCCCGCCCCGGGACCTCGGCGCGACACCTACTTAAATCAACATTTATCATAGGAAATAGTATTTATATAAGACAAATTTTTGCTGCCTGAACAACAAGGAAATCTCAGTCGTGTCATGTGCAAAGATGTAGTCTTGGTTAATTATGCTCAAGCAAGGCATATAAAAAAAGTTTCTTTCCAACGAATCTAATAATAATACCAGGGTTGTTAAGGGAGACAATCTGTCCATGTACAGGACGTTGTTGTAAAGATCCCTAATTCCAAAGCACTCTGGCACGTTGTTTGCTGCACATCGAATGGACGGACGGATGGGTAGTTAAATTGTGTTGAGAGTTGTGCTTCAGGGTACACGGCTACGTAGGTGCGATGCAGAAGCATAAGGCTTAAATTCGAATGATATCTGTAATGACAAAATGTAATTAATCTTCCCCTTTTCACTAATATTATTGTGATATTTATTTGAAAATGTTGCTAATACAATGCTACAACATAAATTAACAAGACAAGAGCATGTTTTGAATATCCATGGTAATTTAGCCTCGCGTTTATTCTTATACAGCAGCTATTAGCCAGGATTAGTTCTGTGATCCACACTATCCGTTCCCAAACACCACAGTTCTAACCAGTACTACTACTATGTGATCTTCTTCCCTGCTGTCTCCTGGTTGTCTCCTGGATGTCTCGCCATATCTCCATCAGGGACAAGTTGTCAGAGCTCCATGGAAACATGTTTGTGGAGGAGTGTGAGCGATGTGGCAGGTAATTTCCTCTGAGCACCCCCAGCACATATGCCATTATATTGTAAACGCAGTGTGAGTGAGTCAGTGTGTTTGTGTCCCTTCAGGCAGTACGTCAGGGAGAAGGTTATTGGTGTGATGGGACTGAAGCCCACAGGGCGCTACTGCGACGTGGTCCGCTCCAGGGGCCTTCGAGCCTGCAGGTAGACACTGGGGGTGCGTTCAGAACACATGGCCAAAATATTCACATTCAAACAGTTCTCTGTTTGCTTTGAGTTTGCCGCAAACGGTTCGAGGAGGTAGCTCTCGACGAACACACGTCGAAGCTGGGCGAAGGGTGACGGTTTATATCTAATATTTTAAGCATTTTTACGCAAATCGTTCAAAGTTCAAAGCAAACATGTTCTCCATGAATGTTCGCCACTGTTGAACGCACCCCCCCAGCTTTCATTTGTATCATAATGCAGGAACATCTGGCATAATGCACCAGCTTCATTTTTGTGTGCGTGTGTGCGTTGTGACCTGAACAGGGGCAAACTCATCAGCACCATATTGGACTGGGAGGATGCTCTTCCCCACAGAGACCTGAGCAGAGCAGAGGATGCCAGTAGGTAAGAGACGAGCGGCTAATAACGCTGATGTGTCAGTAGGCAGACCAGTATGTGATGATCTTATTTGGTATTCAAGTTAAGTGTACGGCAGCGTGCGAGAGCATTTTGCATTATGTTCAAACATCTGTATTACAATATACTTGCCCCCTATCACAGAAATCTCTTGTTTTGAGAGGAACCGCTTGTAGTGTGTGTTGAATGCAAATAGGAGGCACATGATTGGATAAAGAAGACATGCTCATGCAGTGTGTGTATGTGTGCCAACCCACTTATGCACACACCCCCCCTCCACACCACACCACCCCCACACCGCTAACACAATTTCAAACCACAACTTTTTACCACACTCTAAATAGCACAACAATAACAACATCAAATAAGCATGTCTACAAAGAGAGGTAAATCACTTGCTGAATTGCTGTTCCCTATTTTTACACCGACAAAATCCATGAATTATACATGTGTTTGTGATGTGTTACAGAAATTGATTTTAATACATGTATTAACCTTAACAAGTTGTCAAGCTTTCAGTGACCCAGTTTTATTTATTTTTTGCAGGTTTCCACTAGCTATATGCATTTGGTTTATAACTGATTCCTGCCATAACAGGTGGAACCTGTATTCTGTTGTGTGACAGAATAGATAGATAATGATCAATTATCTACATTTTTAATTTTCTAAATAATTATCCATTATTTTTCCTGCAGGGGATAATTATTTTGAAAATTGTAATTCAACCTGCTCATACAAATGGGAACAACCTGATACCTAGCAGACATACACAGACATACACATCTATGAATAATGTATTTGTACCCAATGAAGAGATGCGGGCTATTAGATCTGCCAGTATCTCAAGCATATATTTTAGTATTTGCTTCGTTCCTAACTGTAAATTGGAGTAGTGCATCATTTATAATATGACATTATTTATAGCAGAATTACAGTATACTGCATACAGTACAGTAATGCATTACAAATACTTAAAGGTGTGGTCAGCAATTGTAAGCTAATGCATCTCACAGTCCACTAGCTACCTGTTCTGTTTGCACGCTGAAAGCATAATTTGGTGTTTCTAATACACAGCCCTGGCTCTTTTAAATGGGAACATAAAAACGCGTCACAGAGATGACAACACATTGTCCTAGCTCTTACTGTGTGTCCAATGTGGGGACAGAACGTCTGAGTGAGCATTAAGGAACAAGTGTTTTTGTTTTGATCAATTCAAATATCAACAGTCTTTCTGTGGCATTCCTGATGCCACCTTTAAGCTTTTGTAAATGTAATATTAAACTGTAACCATCTTGTGCCAGCTACACCGCTACATTGCGACTTCCTATAACGCCTGAAGCACAATCAGTTGAGAAGCACTGCTCTAGAATGCAAGACGAATTGTCGCAAAATGTCACCTGTTCCTACCACCAGAACCTATTGTCATCTCCTCACCAGTAAAGGCAGCATATACAGCAATAATAACCTTCTATCAGGAGCTCCCAACCTGTAATACTAGTCTACACCACCAGAACCAGCAGATCAACGTTTAACCACCATGCTGATGTTCATCACCATGATCAATTTGTGGGTTTGGAAGCTGGGTGTTTCACGATGTTTTGATCTGCGTTACCCTACAGACGAGCTGACATGGCGCTGACTCTGGGCACCTCCCTGCAGATTAAACCCAGCGGAGACCTACCCCTTCTCACCAAGAAGAAAGGTGGCAAGCTGGTTATTGTAAATCTGCAGTCTACCAAGCATGTGAGTGTTAACCCATGTCCCAAAGGAGTTTCCTCTCTGTATCGTGTGTTCCATTATAAAATAATCTAATAAGAACATGAGAGCACTAGAAGACATTTTGTTTTTCATGTGGGTTCACCCCCATTCACTTTTCCCTTAGGAAATCATGGCAATTGCTGAAAATAAAATAGCGTATGAATGGCAATTAACTTTAATGTTTGTTCTATGAGTTAATCACTGTCAGATGATACCATCCAGAAAGCATGTTGCTACCTAACAGTTGATGACCTCATTGATGACACCCCTTAGGCTCTTTATTCAAACAGTGAATGCCATTTTTTATAGCAGTGTCTGTATATTGTTCTTTATTGCTCCCCATCTCATGCCTTTAAGTTTCCGTCTGTCAGGATAAGCACGCGTTTCTGCGTATCCACGGTTACGTGGACGACGTCATGAGGCACCTAATGGAGATACTGGGATTGGACATTCCAAAATGGGAGGGTCCGACCATCTGCGAAAGCTCTGCAGACTCTGATGACCCCATCCGTGTCAAAACACCACAGGCAGCTACTACAAAGGGGGAGATGAAAACGGAGGTGAAGAAGGACATGAAGAGGCCAGCGACGGCTCAAGAAGATGAGCAAAAATTAAAGGGAGCAGTTTTGTTAAAGAGAGAGAGAGCAGACTCTCCGACAGAAGTAAAAGAGGAGAAATAGTCTCTTTCAGTCTCTCGCTTGATTTTCACAAGCCAAACCTGTCCAGAAATGAACAGTGCAAAGGGCCAGCCATCCAGGAAGGACAGATGTCCCGTCCCCCCATGTGTATCTAATGGACTGTAGGTTATGAAAGTACTGTAATGTTTTTAGTAATACCAGCCGCTGGTTGTGTTTGTATTTACAACTTCAATAACTTAACATCTGCTCCTGATGTGAAGCTGAATGTATGTTTTATAAAATGTATCCGGCTTTGGTTTTGCATGGGTTTCTTTTCCTAGAAGGTATAATAAAAGTTTGACCTATGCTGCCACTCTGTCAGATATAGCTATAATTACGTGAGATGTTTACAGCCACAATTAAATAAACTTATTGAATTGCCTAATTTATTCTAAACTAAAATGTTTATAATTCAAAATAAAGCACAATTAGTTAACACCATATAAAACATCATTTTCATTGTATTCAGGCATTTAGACACATTTCCCCTTTTTAACAAAACATGATATTGGGTTTGTGTATTTTCAAATACACACAAGTATATGCATGAAATCTGAGCCGAATTCATGTTTTCCCTTCAATCTCCATAAAATCCATAATTTGAGTCTTATGTCACTTGACTATTTAATTTATTCCAAGACACTGGGCTAAACCACACATGCATGCTACACCATGTAGACTCTTTGTTATGGGGACCTGTTTTCTACACTTGAGCTTTCTGGACAATAAATGGGCTACACACTACCCGTTTAACTGATTGATTGGATAATGATGTGGTTTTGGCAGCCTTTCTTCTCAGGAGAACTAGCTACTGTTTTCAAACATGGTATTGAATGCTGTCTTTTATATTTTTTCTTAATAAAAACTTTTGTAATGAACAGCTCCTGACTATGCAAGTGTACATTACAATACAGATGTATAAGTGACAAGATAGAACTACTTTGAGATAATTATGTAAATTACTGGTTGCTGTGGAACTCATTAAGCTCTCAGAGGTCTGGATCTAGAAATGCACTATGGGAGATCACATTAGGATTTCATTACCACAGCCAAGGGTATACGTGATTGAAAACTTCACGTGTCATCTACTTGTGATCCTTGTGTGATTATTTGAAAGAAGCTTATTTTTTAAATATATTATTTAAGTTGCTTCCTCCATTTACATTTGAATATTTGATATTGGAAGACAATAGTTTCCTGCTATTCACACTTGAGAAAAAACATTGTTAATGTTTAAACTGTTGATGTTAGTAGTATGTGGGGAAATGTCTTGCTACTGCTAAATGCTTCTAACAGTACTGGGCTAGCAAATCAGAATGTACTCAGGATTAGTAACACATTCACAATAAAAGATTATTGTGAATGTGATTATCTATTTTGTTTCTGGAACAGTCAAATTGCTATTCAATGCTTGCCTGTTGGTAAATGTATTTTCCCCTTCAAAAATATAGTTATTTGTCATAGTTATATTGTACATTCACAGTTCCTTTGTTGATTCAATGAAGCCTAAATATTAGTAAGTAGTAGTAAGTAGTAAGAAATAGTAAGATTCAATGCATTACTGAAAAATATATTTCAGGGGAGGCCCAGAGCCTGACTGGTGAACTAGGTCTCATTGCCAGCCACAGCCACAAATAGATTGTTTGACCTGCTTGTCTTTAAAGTAGGCTAATGTCAGGATCTGGATTTTGAGAATGGAAAAAAGCACAATTACAATATAGACAATGAAGATAAACCAAACAATGTTGTTGTTACCACTGTTATCATTGGGAAGTAAGTCAAAACATCAACATTGAAGTGGTTGGTTACAGACATTGTACTGGATCTAATTTAAAAGCGTGGCATAATGGATTTACAAAATATTCTGGGGATTAAACCATTAAGGTAAAAGTGCCCAACATAATTTTGGGCCTATGGCAATAGTATCTGCACTTTAATACAATGTATGCTGAATAAATGTTTAGTGTTTGTTAAATAGAACATGATGTTTTATGCTGAATGCCAATTTATTTCTCCTGCCACAAGGCTGGGTTTTACAGTGTAATTTAAGAATTTGATCGGAAGTCACCTTCTGAATCTCAATGAGATAGCAGTCAATGTGGTCTCTGAGGGGAATTCACTTTGTTGTTCAACCTCTGCCCACTTCAGGCTAGTACTGGATTGCTTGATGCTGGCCTGGTAAATGTCTCATGAGGAAGGACCTGCAGATCAGTATAATAGGGAGGAGGGGGGGACAGATCATCACATTTTTTGTCACTTTTCCAGATTTGTCTTGCCAGGGGTATCAGGGATACAGCAAATTAACATTCAATTTTTTTCAAATGTATTTTTAGTTGCCAAAAAAAGTATTCATGTGTAAAAAAATAAAGGTTTTAGAATAAAAAATTCTAAACAGCAAGTTGTATGAAATGTTAATTTAAGGTGATCAAAGAAGCCATGAACACAAGATGTTTTTCTGATCACACTACGCTATACCTCTATATTGGGCTATGTATTTTCACATAGAATATGGCTTGGTGTGATTCCATAGTGTTTTGTGGATTCAGTTAAACTGCCAGTTACACTACAGCTGGTGGTCATAGTGGTGTATCCAACTGTGTCCATGATTACTACTCTGTGTCTGCATGAATATAGCAAATCAAACACCATCAAATCAGACACACAACCTGCCTGCAGACATGCGTTTACATGCGCCTAACATCCCCATAAATTGTAATCATGCATGCTACAGCTGATGAGTCACAGTGTGTACATACAGATGGGATCGCACACCTGTGCCCAAAATGGAACCTTCCAGAATCCATTTTCCTTCAATATGAATTGATCATTGTCATAGTGGAAGTTGTGCTTAGCCTATATGCAGTTTTATTTATTTATTATTTATTAGTTTAAATTAGCAGCAAAGCTCCACCCAACATTAATTTCAGAAGAGGGCTTACCAGTCAATGTATAAGCATGAAAATATGCAATTCATTATGGCATCTTTACCTGGACAGACATATGTGTCTCTGTATTTCCTGGGGTAGGATATTTTAGTGGATAGTGGAAAAGTTTGATGTCTTACATGCCTATAACAGGTGCTCTGTATTACCATTAAGCATATGTCTACTCACTTCACTCAGATTAAGCTGTCATTGGTAGCGTTCTCATTTGCAATACATCTTTATTTAATTGCAGTAAACTAGATATATGAAACAAAAATGTTTGTAATTTTTTCCCATGGTGTCTCTGGTTATATAACACTGCAACTGTAGAGACAAGCAGTTTGCTATACTACATGCCCTAGTAGAGTTAATGTGAGCTTGCTGCTACATGCCCTATAGGGGGCATAGTAGAGTTAATGTGAGCTTGCTGCTATAAGCCCTATAGGGGGCATAGTAGAGTTAAAGGCAGGGTCAGTCACTCTTGCTAACTTCGAGCTCAAATCAAAACAGTATCGCTCAGCGAACCTCCGCAGCGTGCCTCACACATAGAAATGCAGTGTGAAGCAAAGCATTCTACTACGGCTTTGTTGAGTTGAGCAGTTCGCCACTTTGTTTATGTTCCTATTTACGGAGAACGGTAAGATAGCGAAATGCGATAAAATATTTGTTGAATTTGACCAAAAAAATTTATTAGCTTACATTTAGCTTGCCCCTTCCAATAAACAAAAAATAATACTTCCGACACAATAAACAAGTTTGGATGCACACATTTTATACATGCAAAGCCATACATTCCCACAGATAGAGATGCATACCTGCACATCATGTAGTAATAGGGTTAAATAAGTTTGCATTGACTTTATTATTGGGGTCTCACTCTAATCTGCCATGTCCATATTGTACTGTATAGCAGTAGAGGCGGTTTATGAAAAGATAGCGAATAGATTGTGTAATGGAAATGCAACCAATAAGAGGTGTAACGTGTGGACGTAGCACCCAGAGAAACCACTTGCTTTAACAGCCATTGTGTTCAGTTTCACAGTGAGACAGAAAGTGGACCACTGTGGTGGCTTTTTGGAGATTATACTTTTTATCTTTTTACTGAAATTGCTCCCAGTTCAACAAGTGGAATTGCTGGTCACTAAGATTGCAACACTTTTGCCTTTTATTACAACCTCTTTGCTGGGATTGTAGCCATTTGCATATGGTTGGCTGCAGTTATGATTGCTTTGTTCCCTTGTCTTGACAACATTTAATTTACAGAGAAGTAAGGAAATCAGTACATAAACCCTGAATGCAGCTATCCTGATGAAATGTGGATGGACATTCAGCCCAGGTTCCATGGCAACAATTTTCTATTCTGGCCATTCTCTTCAGACCTATTTAATACACAGGTAATTGGCAATTACTTCTGTAATGGAGCACAATAGAGGGACACTAAACTTAATTTGCATATTGTCCATATCTGTGGACAGACAATGATGGCCAGTTTCAAATTTAAAGGTTACAAAATGGCAAAAGCGTGGACACAGGGTTTTGTGTGCCAGACTTATTTTCCCTGGTCTTCATGACTTTTCACTATTATCAACCAACCGACCAGTCAACAAAGAAGAGGATGCATTTCTGACCCTACAAACTCCCTTTTTTAATATCTTATGATACATTTAATTAGATGTGACAATACATTTATTAATTTCCAGTAGATTAGCAAAACCAACATCTAGTGACATAAAATAACAACTGCCTGTACAAAATGAAAACAAACACTTGTTATACTTTATATAATGTACAATGTCTTTTTATACGTACTGTATTTATATATATATATATATATATATATATATATATATAGTTACTATAATGTGCATGAATCAAAAAAAAATAAAACATAAATATTGTTTTA
>JAODUH010002393.1:0-12057 GCA_027564835.1 Typhlichthys subterraneus | reverse complement strand
TATATATATATATAGTTTACATAAAAACAGGCCCCCATATGAAAATTCATGACCAATCATGAACCATTTCTCATTAACACATTTGTGCATTGACATTATAACCAGAAGTCACGCAAAAGCCTGCTGTTGTATTTAAACATTGTTTAAAGGACAACAAATGCCACAAAATAGTCTGAACTATTCATGTTTATTTAGGGATAAAACCATAAACGGACCTAATATCCATTCTTTACAATAAAAAACATAATACATTTAAGGTAATTACTCACTTGATGGTGTCCATGACGACTATCAGTAGGAGGTGCGAGTGAGGCAGAGGTTGTTGTCATAGCAATGGTGGAAACAGTAGTCTGTAGGTCACCAAACAGGCCTTGCTCACCAGAGTCCATCACCTGTTACCATGGGGACATACATCAGCTACTAAGGTCTGTTTTTTCTGCCGCTGAGATGAAGATGCTTGTCCATGCATTCATAGTTAATCTAGACTGGATTATTGTAATTCACTTTTTACTTGCTTGAACAAATCATCCTTAGCTTGCCTGCAATCAGTTCAGAATGTAGCTACCTGATAGTGTCAAATGAAAGAGCACATATTACTAATTTTTTAACTGCCCTGCAGTGGGTGAACTATTTCATTTAGAGTTCAATTTAAAATACAACTTTTAACATATACTGTAGTACCTACCATAACAAGGCTCCAAAATACATCTCAGAACTCATACACAAGCATGTCGTAAATCTGGCTATAAGGTCCTCTGATAAAGACTTGCTGGTCATTCCCTGGACTTAATAAAAGACCAGGGGTGATTGTGCTTTTGAAGCGATGGCACCCATATTGTGGACCTCATTCCCAGACACTCTGAGGTCTGTGGACTCTGTGGATACCTTTAAAAAGCAGTATTTACTAATTTGTTAAGGCAGGTCAAATGTTTTGGGTAATTTCATGTGTGTTTGTGTGTAAATTTATGTGTAAAAGGTGGCAGGCCGGTTATCGCTTTGATGGTACTTAATTCTAGTATTATTTACTGAGATTTACGGTTTCATGTCCTAGGAATGGACTTGTCCGGTTACAATGGTTATGTTTTATTACTGGCTGTATTTATTTCTTTTGGTTTTATCTATAAATATGAAGCACTTTGTGACCTTTTTTTGAGAAAATCTCTAAATACATTTCTTCTTCTACTACTGTGGTGATGTGTTCAGCACTTCCCACCTCACTCCAACTTCAAGGAGTTTCAATCTGATTGTTTTTGTTCCGCTATTATGCTTTTATTTATTATACTGTATGTCCAATTATTAAGCTTTAAAAGTGCATGAATTGTGCTCAAATAAACCCTCAAGTAAACCCTCAAGCCATACATATAGTTTGTTAGGTGTAGTAAATATGCACGCACCAAAATACTTTATTATAATACATAACAGTAAGGCATCATATGAATTGCTGGGAAAACATCAAGGCTCTTCTGGAGCATATTACAAACAAAATATGCATTTATGGTGCTTAATGAGAGATAAAGACAAACAGACAAGCTATGAATCTCCCACAATGTTTGCTACTTCCAAATAAACATTCCGAAAGGATTTTTATTTTAAAAAGCGCCAATGCACATTACCCTCCATTAAGTGTTGTTATTTTAAAGGTATAGTCAGCTATTGCAATCTAATTTGTAAGCTAATACACGTTTTGTAAAATACACCGAATATCTTACCGTTCTGAAAAAACTTGGCGCCATAAATATCAACACAAACAAAGCGTTGAAAACCGCTCATGTTAACAAAGCCGTGGTACTGCACTTTGCTTCACAATGTGTTTGAAAGTGTGGAGTGACGCCGCGGATGTGCGGAGGGATATTATTAGCAAGCGTTCTCGATAATGACTAACCCTGCCTTTAAGAGGCTGTAAATAGTTTGAGAGCACTGAACGTTTCAATATGTATGTTTATTTAGAATTCAGCACCTCCGAACAGAACCATTATTGGTGTATGCCTTTTTTATATTTACAGTTATTCCTGCTCCTATTTTTATGAGGTTTTAACTGCATGCATTTCATGCAGTACTTGCCTAGTGTATCACTAAGTTCCCGGCTCATGTTTCTGAGACATTCTATAATGCCAATACATTATAGAGTGTAATTTCAGACCCACAGCGGTTACAAAGACCTTTTCGGTATTCAAATGTAGGTAACACCTGTGCGATGTCTCGCACAGAGTTGAAATAATCCATGTAGATGATACTGGTCCTAGAGTACATTTAACTCCAGACATATAAGAGTTTTAATTTCTGCCTGACAGAAAATGTATATTATGACTGAATAAAGAATTTGAATTAAGCTTTTAAAACCAAGTTACACTATACTGTAGGACCACATTACAACATCTGATAAGTGTGTCAACCTTGATTCCAGTAAAGTGAACAAAATAAAGTTCAATAGGTTTTAGTATAGGAAAAGTCATAAAAATGTTGATTTGAACGCATATGCCTACATAAAAATATGTTTGTTTTACTCAGATTACATTGTTGTTTTTCTGGGTGAAGTCATATCACCCTCCCAAAAACTACATTTTTCAAAATGGCAATTTGTCTTTTAAATCATGTCAAAGGATAAAAACACACCGTACCATAGATACTGGAATTAACGTCTGAGGTGCTTTCATTTGATCGAACATAAACTTTATTTTAGGAAAATCAACAAAATTGTAATTCAATAAATTGAAGTATATTATCAGTGTTCATTGAAAGGTAGTTTGCGCTGTTTTTGTGTTAGACGGAGAGAGATTAAATAGTACAAATCTGCGGAATCTCACCTTTTGTTACGGTGAGGGAGCGGGCAAGGCAGGAACCAGGCGCAGGGTTTGGCGTAAACAATATAATTAATAACGACAGCTCGCAGACACACACCAAACACGAAACAATAACCGACAATGAACTAAACAGAAACCCCATCCTAAATACTAACGCAAACCCCCAGGAGCAGACAATACACAATCAGTGCACACACCCGTGAGACAAGGAGCGCTGGGGAAGTGCACGTCTGGAAACCGAGGGCGGGAGCACGCAGGCTCCGGTAATGGTGGGGGGGGTGAGCCGCCTATCGGCGGCGCGGCCCAGACCGTTACACATTTCATATACAGTATCAGTTGTGTAGATTGCTTGAGAGGAATAATTTAGCAATGTGCAGTGTGTGTGTGTGTGCAGAACAATTTTGCAATATTTGCATATGGATATTGCGATATACTTTCTGATCAGCTTGGTGTTGAAATACGTTTTGGACTATATTGATAGCTGAGAGGCTCGGGCTGTCCTGCATGTAGTAAACTTTCGAGGCTCGAGAGTGGCGGGGAAGGGAAGTGCGTTCGGGCTCTCTCAGAATGATTATCTTAAAGTGAATCTATCTGATGTTCTGCCATTAGATGTCACACTGGGTCACCTGCAAAACAAATACTCTGCTGCCCACACACACACACACAAACAACCTGCTTGTGCTTCTAATTATACATACAATTATACATTATAATATAATATATGCTTTATTATAATTACTGTATGTGGATAATATTTGTGTATATGTATGTACTTCTGCTGTATATGTTCTGATATAACTTAGGGGAGTCAGTGGGTGGGGTGCTCAGGCCTGGAGAGCGATCGTCTGTATGTGTATCGGCGGAAGCGGGCAAGGTCGGAACCAGGCGTAGGTTTCGAAGTAAACAATGAGCTTTTAATAAAGTAGACATGAACTATATGGGAAAAAATAACCGACAAAGAAACAAACGAAAGCCCCAACGTAAATACCAAAGCAAAACCCCCAGGTGCAAACAATAAGCAATCAGTGCAAACACCCGTGAGACACGGAGCGCTGGGGAAGTGCACGTCTGGAAACCGAGGGCGGGAGCACGCAGGCCCCGGTAACGGTGGGGCGGGGGGGCGCGGGGGCGCGGCCCAGACCGTTACAGTATGAATGAATGTCACTGTTGTTTTCCTTTGTTCTGTACTGTGTGTGTCTAGGACCCTCTTGATAACAATATACACACATGCCCTAACATTCACGCACGGCCGGCATGTGCAAACAGCTTTTTCTCTGCTCAGGATACAATCATTTACATCGTTACATAGGAAATATATGTTTGCTGCGATATACATTTTTTAAATATTGCAGACCACCTTTATGCACTTTTGCTGTATCAATGTACCAACGGACCGTTACGGATGTTGTACTATACACTTGTTGTTTTACATGAATTGTGAAACCCCTGGGAAATTGAAGTACAGTATTTTTCTCAATGGATTATAGTCTACAGCAGCATAGCATACAGTAGAATAGGGGAGACCGTGGATAGCTGTAACATGGGTCAGTTGTAACACTCCCAATTTCTCCAATCAGGAACAAGTTACGAATCACCTGATTCACTCTGCACATGCCCAATGTAGTCCTTTATTGCACATGTGAGGAAGTAGCACCCTGTGGCAAACACAGACTATTTTAGATTCCCCTAATGTGTTAAGGATCTACGTTAAGGACCCCAGGAAACAAACACACAATAAGCCACACACTAACCCACACTTCACTGGAGTTTGTCCCATGGGCCTTCAAAGGTGCATGGTTGGAAAATGCATTAATAATTGACTCCCTATATTCTCATGTAGAAACACATTGAGTTTGAGCGTCCAAGCGTGTTGACTATAACGTGAGACACAGAATGTTCATGCAACTTAGATGTGCAGCAAGCATCTGGGGTTTGTCTTTCTCTGTTTGGCACATAGTACCACCTGTTCAGAGTGCTATCTGTGTACTAATCGAAAACAGCCTACCTGACGTCTGGACAGAGTCTCCCTGCGTTTAGCAGGCATCTCGTAAGCCACCCGTTTCCAGAACTTCGAGGAGAGCTCATTGCTCTTAGGACCCCTCCACTTAATAATGGATAAAACCTTGTGGGGATGGGTAAAAACCACACACAACCAGATAAGACAGGACAAGACAGAAGCAAATAAATCCCTCGTCTTATTAGCATGATCAGCCGTTCATTAATTTGGATGTTCAGATCCCCCATAAAGCTCTGCAGGCCAACCCAAAACACTGCTCCCCCCCCTTAAGACCCACAATCAATCTCTGTGTGGCCCTCCATACCTTGATGGTGTGCTTAAGTGCTTCGACCTCTTGGTAGTTGATGACACCCTTCAGGTCTGCGCACTCTATCATGATCACCTGAGTGTGACAGGGATGGAAGAGACAGAGGGCTTGAAAACGGGAACCTGCGGCATGACGCGCGTTGGCGTTCACGGCAGCTAGGGAGGGAAAGAGGGAGGCGGGGAGGGGGGGCGCGTTCATTTGTCTGACTGGGCTGTCGCGGAGGGAGTAGTGCGGATGGTAATTGGGATTCAGTCGTGAGTCACTTTAAACAACTAGTTCAAAGCTATCCTAAAATAAGTTATGAGTCGTGAATAGAGCACATATCTGCAATGCAGTATAGACACACGTCTATCCTACACAGTACTAATATACGATGTAAATATAAGGTTAAACTAAATGAAAATAAAGACAATGAAAGTGGAGTACATTACTAATCATTGATAGTAGGGTAGGCTACATGTTTAAGAAAGTACTGATACATCGGGCGGTTGATTATTTTGTGGACCGTCCCTCACACATGATTCAGCCTCATCCTTCCTATTCCTTGACGGTGTTATGTTCCGTGGTTTGATGAGCTGCATGGTTTCAGCTGTTATTTCTCTGCCACAGTAGTCTACAGTATCTGTTGTTTACTCCCTGCTCTTAGTCGGGGCTTGGAGTGGATCACACAATCTGTGGCTGGAATCACGTTGTACTTATAATATGGCGTTTTTCCAGAGAGACTTCAGAATTGCAAGTATCCATGTTTCAGCTTTCAGGCATAACAATAGACATGGCCCATCGTGTCGTCACTACTCGCAGTCGTCAGAATGGCATTTTTGGTTATGCATTATGCACGTCAACCCTGGCCAAACTGTCTTGGTTATCAATGAATACGAGTTCCAAAGTTGTACAACTACTGACGCGTAGCTGTACTCTGACTAAAGTATGTTATGGAGACACCACAGGGGCTTTACATTTGACCAGATCTATTGTCACACCTATGTGATGTCACAAGCCTTCACTCTGAGAAGAGCTCCAGTCACCTTAAAAACCTGTGTGTGCGGGCACATTAGAGATACGCTCACTTTAACACGTTCAACAATGCACAAATTCTGCCGTTGTCTATTTACTTCCTGACTCGTACCTTAATCTCCCCGGTGACCAGCATAGAGTGGAGGCGTGTCTCTATCTGGAAAATGCTCCACCCCCTTTTAGCTACAAACTCTGGAGTCAAGACGATGATCAAACGTCTGCTCTGTTCAACGCTGCGTGTCAGGTCCTCGATGTAGACTATGTGAGGGAGGGAGGGAGGGACAGGAAGTAAGTGGTGAGAAGTGGGTTACTCTCATGTAGCTTAAGGTTACTCTCATGTAGTGTAAGGTTACCTCACTCAACAATCAACCATCTTAGGTCTATTCTGACGCATGCATATACGCCTTTGTTTGTGAACCCTGCATTACAAAGACATTGAGGTCTGATGCCGAGTGAGTGTACATGATACGTTTGAAAATGGGGATTTTCCTGCTTCATTGATTAAAAAAATTATCCTGTCCATACAGCACTGTTTAAAAAAAAGAAGAAGAAAGAGTTCTCCATACAAATGAAAACACAATTGCATGCTCTCAAGCCTGTGAAGAAAAACACCTTACAGGGATGTGAACAAGGGAAATAACAGCACACACTTTGACATCAAACTAATTAGCTAACGTTACAAGCCAAATACTTAATATCACATTATTGAAAACGCACACCTTGTGTAGAGAGGTGCTTGCTTGTAAACTTCAAGCAAAATCAAAAGGAAGTCGCACAGTTGAGCTCAGATGCAACAAAGTTTCATGTATAGAAACCAAAGTTTCAACAGTTTCGTCTGTCTTCCTCAGGGTAAGGAAGACAGCATGACGTTGATATCTATATATTTTAAACTATATATATTTCTCTATATATTAAACTTTCTTGTTTTTCAAATATGTTCACTCGCAGACTCCCACTGTCCTCTACCCCTCCCCTCCAATCACATGCACTAATAGAGCACCATTGTGTTTCCCAAACATAAACAGGGAGCATGAACATTTTAATAGTGTCATTCTCAACGCTTAACTCTCAATGTCTCTCACTGAAACGCCTTGTATAATGTTTGTCAGCCAGCCCATGCTCCTCTACAGAACGCACGAAATTAATGACAAAGGTGCGCCAATCACACATTGCAATTTCACGCTCAATTTGATGACTTCAAGTAGCACATGACTAACTTCTCTCTCTCTGTCTCTCGCTCGATCCTGTTTTTGAGGATTACGTAAATCAAATAATGAAAGAAAGCTCTCTCTGTCTCTCTCTCTCTCTCTCTCGATCCTGTTTTTGAGGATTACGTAAATCAAATAATGAAAGAAAGCTCTCTCTCTCTCTCTCTCTATCCTTTTTTTGAGGATTTCGTAAATCAAATAATGAAAGAAAGCGTATCAATGACCTCACCATGCACCTTTCTTTTCAATTGTTTATTCCATCCTTCCATGTTTGTGCTGCTGTCTGTATAGAGAGCTAATGGACTGGGTGGTGTATTTTAGGTGGCTTTGCTGTATGTGGTACTGTGTGTGATACTGTCAGTGAGTGTGGTGAACGGGTCAAATACTTTTCAGTCTTTTAGCCACTTACGGTTTGGCACCTTAACCCCAACATTGTGGCTTGTGCTAGTTGTGTATTTTAGTATCTCTAGTATATCTAAATGGCCTGTGGGTGTGTTTTCCTTTTCCTGTGTGTGTTAGTTTGTGTGCACTGAAATATGAATGCATATGGGCAGGCTATGGGAATCATTGAATCCACTCTACATATATAACTGTATTAATGGGGGACATTATATAATGTTAATGCATGTAGCTCTATCTCCATACATTTTTACGGAAGGCCGGAATATTGTTTTGCGCTACTGGATCATGGCTGATGCTTACTGTTACAGGTATAGTCAGCTATCTCAAGCTAAATGTAAGCTAATACACTTTTAATCAATCTCACCAAATATCTACTCGCATTTCGCTAGTTTACAATTCTCTGTGTGTTGAAAAAATAATCTGATACTTCTACACAGCCCTGGCTTTGTAAATAGTAACATTAACAAAGTGGCGAACACCGCTCATATCAACAAAGCCGTAGTACTGCGCTTTGCTTCACTATGCAGTTTGATGTGTGTAGGACCGCGGAGCGATACCGGTTTGAGCTCAAAGTTAGCAAGTGACTGACCCGTTAATAATAACAAGTGAGCGATGCAATGTGACTAAAACAAATCATCTGTCACAAACGGATGCATTCTCCCATCCCTGATTATGTTGCAATCATACATTTTTACATTGGAGTGATAATGTGCAGTTTCGTTCGCCATGTTGGTTGGTTATGCTTCAGCTTCATGGAGGCTTTGACAGCACAGTCTGATAAGCACCATCTCAGCACGGCAATTTTATGTGAACATACATAAAGTGGTCACTGTGTCTGTACATGATGCTGTGGCCTAGCACAGACACAGGTTCCTCTCTCGATAGCAGAAGTTATTGTGTGTGTGTGTGTGTGTGTGTTAGCAGATTAGACATTAGATAGATAGATTAGCTTGGAAAATAAACATGCTAAATGTGTGTAACACATTTACAACACACACACATATAGTCAGATAGGCATATATATAGACAGACATATACACTGTATATACTGTATACACACACACTATATATATATATATGGATAGATAGACAGACACACATAGTATATATAGAGACAGACAGACAGACAGACAGACAGACACTGTACTTACTACTGCTAGGTATTAGATCTCTGTCTGGTATGAATAACTTGTAGCCATAGTGTTTTTCCAAGACATCCGGTAGAATCTCTAGAGCAAATGTCTCCTCATCACTGGTTGCCCTGCCAGGGTGCAAAGTAGGCCACGCATTCATTGTATTCATATGACGTCAGACAGGAAAACAGTCATTTCACACATGCACGCACACGCCCACGCATGCACGCACGTATGCACGCACACACACACACTAATGCGCGCACGCGCGCACATGCACACACGCACACACGCACGCACGCACGCACATGCACACACCAACGCATGCATGCACACGCACATGCACACAGGGTGCTGACCTTCCCAATGAGTCCAGGTCGACTTTAGTGTAAGAAAGATAGGCATCGTACTCTTTATTATCTGCAAAAGAGAGACATAGAGGGACTTTTCAAAGGGAAGAAGGCCTCCAAATGGAGAAGCAGTCTATTAATGACATACTGTAGGCATGGTGATAATTGGCGTCAGCATCATTTGTTAGCGTGGACCGTTACAACACTTTGTGTCACTCACAGGGCTCATGGTGCTTCATAATATTCTCTTGAGGCTCATGTAAATATATTCTTTCTAATGTCAATAAAGCCAGTTTGGCCGATTTTTGTTGTCATGATGTAATAACCATGCTACACAGTCCTACCATGCGCGTGTGCCTGTTGTTGCTCGTTGCTTTCTCGTGCACAAGAAACAAGCACAAAATAATCGATCCTACTTTTAGTGTAAATGTTGTATCGTATTTTCTGCAGTACTACAGCGCACATGCATGAGGCCAAGTTGTGACGTACTCTTCTGTTTGTACTGCGCATGTGGTGTTAGAGCAACATTTAAATGACAATCACGTGCTTCACTGTGCCAATGAGCAAAAAAGTCAGTATGAGCAGCCATTTTATTCCCTGTGTCTATCTGTCTAATAAATAGGTCTATGGATTCCGCCCCTCCTGGTGGACTTCTTAGTGTCAGTTTATTGCTTCATTGGTTGTACCTGTTTCTGTGCATTCCTCCCAGCCAAAGCAGCAGCTCTGGGCTTGAAGCAGCCGTGCATTGCGGCAACAGCCGCTACAGCAGCTTGTGACGTTAGCACCCACTTTCAAGATGGCACAGCCCCCTAACCTTGAATTCACATGGCTCCCTTTGCCGATGAGCAAACCCTTTAAAAGTACGAGATGCTATTTTTTTTCTTCTGCTGTTTGAGTCAAATAGCAGAAGTCCTTTACATAAATGAGTGTGCTTAATTAGAACTGTTGATTTTTATCTTCTTCTGCATAGCAGCATCACTGGAAGCAATATGTTTCTTTATACTGTGACATATAGGAATGTAGGTGACCTTATCACACGTTTTAACGTTCAACAATGTAGCTCTCAGCCTTCCGTACAGCACTAATGTGTCCCTCACATTTAATCCACAACAGTAATTACCGTCCTCAGTTTCATCACTTCCAAAGTGCCTCCTGTAGCAGAGCATGATCTCCAGGTTGTAGCATTTGTAGATGGCTGTGAGCACGCCCAGTAGCAACAGAATGACACCCAAGCCCCCTGCAAGCTCCAGACGATACATATCTGTGGCGAGAGAGAGAGAGAGAGAGAGAGAGAGAGAGAGAGAGAGAGAGAGAGAGAGATACTTATATAACAGCACTTTAATTAGACATCACCATATTCCATTTTATGGTTCACTCTATGAAAAACATTTATGTTTAAAAAAATGTTTTACATATAAAGAATAATCCGTTTTGTCCCTAAACAAAGCTCCTTTATAATCCCACACCTTCTGTGGTATTTTAATAGTGCCAATATAATAAATAAATCATCCTATACTTATTTTAGTGTTGTAATTACTATTATAAGTTGCTATGGTAACATCACAGCCTGGCCTTTTACATTTCCAGCTGAGTGATCCTGCACCAGGAGACGTATTTTATATATGCGCTGGAGAAATAGCAAAATGCTTACTTTGACTACTTAGCGGTCTCGAAATGTGGAAACACCAGTAGTTTCCAGTGGGAATATGTGCCTTTGACAAAACTGGTAAGTTTGCAACATATGAGTAAATCACAGACCGTGGTAGGGAAGAATATCGAAAACGCCAATCATTTCTCTCATAGGGAAAAATGCTTAGACCCAGAAGTCCTTATATGGGCATTATGACGTATGACTGGCGAGGTCTATTACTAGAAATGTGCTGGGTCAAATGTTCACAGCACATCATCCAGTGATATTTTTGTATCGCCCTAGAGTTTACAATTTGTGAAAATGATGTAGATGTACAACAAATGCTTCCATTCTTTCAGGATGACTTATGTGCCAAATCCTGATGACATACCACTCTCCATCCTGACTGTCACCAATGACAGAGAGCAAAGAGTACACTCCACTACCATCTTGTGAAGGCCTCTAGAAGGTTTTGTAGTGGCAGATCCACAAAGACTATTGAACAAATCCCTTATGTTTTAAAAAAAAACAAAATAAATTCCCAGCTGACCCTTGGGCAGTAAGTTATCGCTTTTCAGATGTGTGCCTGTGACAATAAAGGTATCTGAATATTTTTAACATTAATGGACTTTTTCTGACAGTGGTAGAAAGATGGATTCACTCTAATTGTAGCTGATGCAACTTTGGTGATATCTGTCCTTGATCCATGCAGCACTTTTTAGACAAATTCAAAGTGCTGGTCATTCCGATGGGTAGTTCAGGTGTTTAATGGAAATATGTCTGAACATTACCAAGAATGTGTAATGATGTTGCACTACATTTTCTACAGTAAAACACTATAGAAAACAGTTTCTGTTTCATTGTCCCTTTTGTAAAGCGACTTTGAATACTCCATACAATGTCATCACCACACACAAGTTTCCACAATGCAGAAATATATATTTGCTGACTATGATAGCTTTTCTAATTTTACATGCCTCAGTGGGATGAGTACTCAATGTGTCAAGTTGTTTTGAAATCACGCTGTCACTTTGTAAATGTTTAGATAAAACTATCTATTTAGCATGTGATTTAATTTCAAATATGTAGGTTTCTTTACATGTATTTCAGATTTCAGAGGCGGGCCGTGCATTTCACACTTAGGCCTTCAGTGATGTCCTACTTATTCCGACTTCAATAAATACCTCTAATAATA